>JAYMZC010000108.1:600000-774795 GCA_036346975.1 Drosophila prolongata
CCTAATGGATGAGGTCCCGCCAGCCTCGCCCGGGATGCTCGAAGTCCCTCCCACACCCCGATACCTGCCCGACGGAGAGGATGATGAGGTGCCAGCACCCCCAAAATGGACACCCGTCCGCCCACCCACGCCTCGCCACGTCCCGATCTCTTGGGAGGAAGATGAGGAGCCACAGGCGAGCCCACCACCCTCGCAGCACGAGGAGGAGAACACGGCCGAGCCATCTCCGCCCGGACAGGTTCACGGCGGGGAAGAACACGGGAAGAAGCACCAGGAGGCAACCCCAGAAGACCGGCAGGAGCAGCAGGACACGCATGGGCCCCAAGGACGGTATTTCCGGACGGAGATACCCATGGCCCACGTGAGCCATGCCCTGCATTCATTCACGGTGCAAAGGGTCCTTTGGAGGCAGCATGCCGTGACGTGGTCTTGGCCGGAGGGACCGGCCGGAGCGCCGACCGAGGATGCGGAGGAGGTGCATCAACCCCCACCCAATCCCAGAGACCCCCGCCTACGTGGGGGCCACGCCCACATGACACCGCCGACACCACCGACCACGGCCGAGTCGGCGCAGGAGGAGGAGCCCCTGGAGAAGGGCCCGTGGGTGTGGCCCGATCCCGTGCCTAGAGGGAGGCCCAGGCTCCCCAGACAGGAGTCCGCGCCGGTGGGAACCGCCAGGCCTCCGTTCCAGCGACAGGCGTCTTTGCCCGACGAGCGGCGATGGGCGGAGGTCCAACAGCAAGACTGGCCGGAGGGAATCCAGACGGCGCCCGCGGTTTCAGCCGCACGTCGGAGGGGAGGGAAGCAGTGCGTCTTGGTGCAGCGGGGTGGACGCCGCTTCCGGGTAAGGCTGGGCCCGTCTGGGATGAGGGTGTATAGCCAATAAAAGGAAGACACAGAACACAAACCTAAAATAAATATATTGGGCACAGGGTGAACGGGGTAAACATCACGAACGCGCACAAAAACACTCAAAATGATAACACAAAAAAAAAGGGGTTGTATATTTGCATAAAAAACCTGAAAGAAAAGAAAATGCATTAAATTCGACCACTAACCATACAACATATAGACTGGTCATTTCATACAACGAATTTGGTCACAAAATTTTTCAATCGGGAGGCCCCAGTGCTGGTAGCAGCAGGCCCCGACACTTCGTGTGCCTTCGGGTTTTTTTCGCTCTCGTTCTAATTTTTATTTTGACGCTCGCGCTCGAGTTCGGTCGTTCAGTCGCAGAGACGCGCATTTTGAAGAAGGTTGGCCTGCGCTTGAATTGGGCTTTGTATGTATGCGTGTTCATGCATTCTCATACAGGGGTGCATGTGTGCGATCATTTTATTTCGATGCAGCAAGAATATTTTGTCTTTTGCTACTTTTCAGACTTGGTACCCTAACAATATGGGCGTATCCACTATTGGGTTAATGATAACAAGAAAGGAAAGCTAACTTCGGGCGGAGCCGAAGTTGATATACCCTTGCAGAATACTCTGTAAATTATATTCTCCAAAATTATTCATGTGAATAATTCATGTGAATAATTGCGCAAGAATATATATACTTTATAGGGTCGGAGATGTCTCCTTCACTGCGTTGCACACTTTTGACCAAAATTATAATACCCTCTGCAAGGGTATAAAAATAAGAATATTATATGTTACAGTATATTTTTTAATATTTCAGCATAAATTTAATTTTGGTTTGCAAATTCATATCAGTAGTAGCTGTAAAATGTTTTGCATATATATATGTATTCCAATTAATAGAAATCAATCTACTGAGATACGAACAGGGCATATCGCAGTCGGTGTCAAAAAAAAACCCACTGCTTTTAAGTGGTTCAGAAAACTTCAAACCAAATCAGCTTTGGTTGTTGTTCTGCGAGCGGATGGTGCCTGCATACTAGACTTCTGCACTCATTTGTAGCATAACAGATCTGTACAGTAGTATGGTGTTCTTAAAAATACTGCACTCATTCTTTACTGTACAGTATACTCTATAGGCCAGAAGAAGACAGCACAACATTTTCAGTGTACTCACTTCGAGTGAGTACAGTATATGGTTGTAGTCTTCGTGAGTGAGTACAGCATTTGTCCTTTTTTAAACACACTGTACAGCTTGTGTGTTGACTGTGTACAACTGTGCAGATGAGTGCAGTCAAAAATTGCCACCACTGAAGACATGGTAAATAAAATAATGTTCCTTCATTCCAATATTAATAACTTAAATATAGGTTCTTTAATAACATAAAACAATTGTTATAATTAGTTTTAATTAAAATATTAATAATTTATAAATTCTTTATTTTATAATATAATTGTTTAATGTTGTTATTTAATGATCTACCTTTATTTTTATGTATGTTTGTTCTTAAAAGTCGCCGCTCGAATTAGTTACCGATAAATATACATACATATATGTATGTACACCTGTGTTAAATTGTAGTTTTTAAACTTTTTCACAACTTAAAAAAATGAATTTAGGTTAAACTTCTAAAATACTTCTAAAATGGAACAAATATACAAATCTGCATGTTATAGGATGACTTATAACTTGCGCGCCAATTCTATTGTTTTTGTTTGGTTTGTTTTGATTATGAACGCGTTTTTTTGTTGTTTTTTGATTTTTGGTTGTCACTTGGTTTACATATGGGTGCATTAGTAAATAGCTTCATTTGCGCGCGTAAAATGTTGCCATTTGATAGAAAAAGTCAAGCATCTTTCAATTGGCTTTTGATTGTGCTTCTGTGCGGTGATTATTACAGTGAAAACAGAAATTAAAAAGTTAAAAAATTTAATTTACAATACAGCGTGTTTTTTTCAAAACGCCTGTGTTGCTGTTTTAAGTGTGGTTAAAGTCTTTATTTTCAATACAGCGTGTTGTTTTCAAAACGCCTGTCTTGCTGTTCCGAGTGTCCGTGGTTGTATAATCTTCAATTCGCAAGTATAAAAATATTTTAACTTATATAAATATTATTTTTAAGGAATTTTTGCAATGAATCAGCATAGTGTTAGAAAAAATGGTCGGAGGTGTATTATAGAGTGCTGCAGGGTGAGTTATAGGGATTCATCAGACTCCTTCCCAGCTAAGTTGTTTTCATTTCCATCAGATGATAGGAGACTTAAAAAATGGGTTGAGTTATGCAATTTGGATGACAATTTTAATAGACGAACTTCGCGTATTTGTAATAGACATTTCGAAAGTAAATATATTGGGATAAATAGGCTTAAAAGCAATGCCGTGCCCACTTTGAATTTAACTGACAACTTCCTTTTGCGTTCGGACAGTTCTGTTCCTTGTGAACAATTTGAATTTAATGATGATGGGGCAGAAGAACCAATTGGCATTTATGTAAACCCAATTAGGTCACAAAATTTGTCCGATAGTTTAGATGTTAGCCCTTTAAATTTTGAGGCACCGAATTCAGATGCTAATTTAGTAACTCCTAGTGTAGTGCAGTTATATGTTAGCCCTTCTGATTTAGTAACTCCTAGTGTACCGCAGTTAGGAAATTGTGGTTATTGCCAAAAAAGGGAAGAAAATGAGATGTTTTATAGAAATAAAAATTACGAGATGTTTCTTGCGATTAAAACGTATAAACAAAAAATAGAGAAATTGAGAAGAGCTAATGTTTTAATGAAAAAAGCTATGAAGCGCAAAAGTAAGATAATTAGCAAGAAAAAAAGCATAAATATATTTAACATTATAAATAAATTGCCTCATGTTTCTGAAGAGGCAAAAACAATATGCAAAATGCTGATAAAAAAATCAAATTCTTGCAACAGCGCAGAAAAAGTAATAGCTCAAAACATAAATTTTTATTCATCCCGAACATATGAATATATGCGGGATGTTTTAAATTTAAAACTTCCGTCAAAACGGACGTTGTCTCGATGGGTTCTTTTTAAATATATGACGCCAGGATTTCAACCTGATTTATTAGAAAACCTTCAGAAAATTGTTGGTGAAATGAGTGAGAAAGGTAAAGAAGCAGTTATCCTTTGTGATGAAATAAAAATAAAAAAAGGACTGCAATATAATACCGCACTCGATGAAATTCAAGGATTTGAAAACGATGGCGAGAAAAGAACACGGTTTTTGGGGCAGCAAGTATGCGTTTTTATGGCTAGAGGCTTATTTGAAAATTGGAAGTACGTTATAAGTTATACTGTTTCGGCTAACGGTATTAAACATGATGCCCTCATGAGCAAAGTTGAAGCTAACATTGGAGTTTCGCAAACTTTGGGGCTTAACGTACGCGCTATAATATGCGATCAAGGCCCAAATAATAGAGCAGCATTCAAAAAATGGGGAGTTAACATAAACAAGCCGAGTTTTAATGTTAACGGAAAAGAAATATTTACAATATTTGATGCCCCACATCTTATTAAATCATTGAGAAACATAATAATGAAGAACAATTTAATTACGCCTGATGGCGAAGTATCTTGGGATATATTAAAAAAATTATACCAACTTGAGTCCAGAAACTCAACGAGGCTTTGTCCCAAATTAACTGCCAAGCATATTAATCCGAATTCATTTGAAAAAATGAAAGTTAAATATGCAACACAAATATTTAGCCACACCGTTGCGGCCGCAATCCGAACAGTGATTGATTCTGGTGGATTTGTGGAATGCCGAAATAGCGCAGAAGCTACGGCAAATTTTATAGAAAAAATAAATAGGCTCTTTGATTGCCTCAATAGCCATGTTCTATATGAAAGAAACCCATACAGATGTGGAATGCAGAAAAATAATAACGTAGAAAAATACCTCGTTGAAATGAGGAAGTATTTTGGAGAATTTAAATATCCACAATTAGTGCATTGCATTGACGGAATGATTTTGAGCATTTCATCTGTACTTGCACTAGCTGAAAGTGTGTGGAGCTCGGAAATATTTTATATATCAACCGCGAAATTGAATCAAGACCCCTTAGAAAACCTATTTTATTAATTAGGTCTCGCGGAGCAACAAATAATAATCCAACGATGTATGAATTTAACATCATAATGTCAAAAATGCTATCGATGAAAATATTAACATCCACATCAGTATCTGGTAATTGCGGCCCAGATGAAGATACAATGTTAATAAATGTTATCCAGGACTGCAGTTTAAACAAAACTTGTAATGACATAAAAACCGAAGAAAGTACCGATTTCGATATGTTCTCAGATGAAGAGACGGAAATTGAGCAAATTTTTGATATTGCAACTGGAAACGAATTTGATAGCAATGCCTTGCGATATTTTGCAGGCTATATATTGTTCAAATTTCTGCAAAAAAAGAGTGCGGAGTGTGTTCTGATCTATTAAAAACAAATATAGAAACACAATGCTCCACAGAACATTTTATTATAAATAAAAATTATGACTGCGCCGATAAAGGTTTAAAACTTAAAGCTCCTTCAGATTACTATTTCTCTTTAATTGAAATTCACTACAATATTTTTAAAAATATATTTGACAAAAATCCTTATAAGAAAAGAATAAAACACAAAATTATACGTTCCTGTATACTCGCCACTGAAAAGTCCAGCATTTATTCAAATTGGTTTTCGGTTACCCATTCCTGTTATGAACACAGGATAAAAATGCTAGATGGATTTATTTTAATTTTACTGCGGAAAACAGTAAATGGCTTACAGAAAAAATGTATACAAAAGGAAAAGCTGTATCAACAGCTGGTGCAAGAAAACTCAAAATACTCAAACAGTAATTAGTTTCTTATAAAATGTTTAATTTTTTTTGTAGGTATAGGAGGTATTGTTAGGTGGGGAACAAGGAGATGTTCAAAGCATTTTGATATCTCAAGTTGACTCGTAAGTCTTCATTGAAGACTCCATCGCAATTGCAATGGCCTCCTCGTGGTGTTCCCTGGATACCGATTTAAATACATACATATATTGCTTACATACACCTGTGCTTGCAGTGGGAAAAATTGGATAAATAAACTTTTACATTATTCGATCAAAATTTAAATATATTAAAAATCATTAAAAGTTTACTTCTTGATTTAAAATAGTAATATACATTTAAGAAAATCACTTTGAATATTTTTTGGATGTACTTTAAATTACTTTTGATTAAACAATTTCTTATTTTCCGAGATTAAAATTATACAATTGAAAAATTTAAATATTATTTAAATAAAAAAATCAGATTTGTATATTTGTTCCATTTTAGAAGTATTTTAGAAGTTTAACCTAAATTCATTTTTTTAAGTTGTGAAAAAGTTTAAAAACTACAATTTAACACAGGTGTACATATATGTATGTATATTTATCGGTAACTAATTCGAGCGGCGATCATTAGATCATTAAATAACAACATTAAACAATATTACACTGCGAACCTTAAAAAAATAAATCAACCAAAGGTCATTAAACATAACATTCAAAACAAGTGTCCTAAAAAATGTAAACAAAACAAAAGCCAAACAGCCGTTCTTGTTTCTGTCCCCACCCCTAAAATTCAATCGTCGGTAGGGTATGCAGGCACCATCCGCTCGCAGAACAACAACCAAAGCTGATTTGGTTTGAAGTTTTCTGAACCCCTTAAAAGCAGTGGGTTTTTTTTGACACCGACTGCGATATGCCCTGTTCGTATCTCAGTAGATTGATTTCTATTAATTGGAATACATATATATATGCAAAACATTTTACAGCTACTACTGATATGAATTTGCAAACCAAATTAAATTTATGCTGAAATATTAAAAAATATACTGTAACATATAATATTCTTATTTTTATCATTAACCCAATAGTGGATACGCCCATATTGTTAGGGTACCAAGTCTGAAAAGTATCAAAAGACAAAATATTCTTGCTGCATCGAAATAAAATGATCGCACACATGCACCCCTGTATGAGAATGCATGAACACGCATACATACAAAGCCCAATTCAAGCGCAGGCCAACCTTCTTCAAAATGCGCGTCTCTGCGACTGAACGACCGAACTCGAGCGCGAGCGTCAAAATAAAAATTAGAACGAGAGCGAAAAAAACCCGAAGGCACACGAAGTGTCGGGGCCTGCTGCTACCAGCACTGGGGCCTCCCGATTGAAAAATTTTGTGACCAAATTCGTTGTATGAAATGACCAGTCTATATGTTGTATGGTTAGTGATGATAGTGTCGATCGATGTGCATCAAATTAGCGTCGGTGACTTAGCGTCGATGGCGGAACGGTGGAATTTGGAACATTCGGGCTGTTTTTATTTTTTTATTTTCTTGCTATTTAAGCACTTAATTGAAAACTTTTAGATGCAAAAATATTAAGAAAAGAAAATCCTAACTATATATGTAAGATTTAAGCATATTGGGGGTCTGGAAGTATTTCAAAAATGCATTTGAAAAATCGACTCCCCATACATCAGCTTAAAGGACGTTATTTCAAGGATATAAACTTAAAATTTTATAAAAATTAAACCCACAGTTTTTAAGAAAATCGCTTTACAGTGGGCAAGCATCTGAATCAGCCCATACAAAAAATGGACTACAAAATTGAATTGGAAATAAAGTCCTTCACAGAGCGTGTGCCAAAATACCGTGTATATAGGCGTATGTAGGGATGTTTTAGTAATGTTTCTGGAAAATTTGATAAAAAAATTTCCCACAGTTTTTGAGAAAATCGCATTACAGTTTGCGTAGTTTAAAGGAATATAAAAGTGCCGCCCACTCTATTACTTGAACCAATCGTTAGCCATTGCATGAACCAACTTATTTCTGTCGTTTAAAATACCAATCGACGCTAACCTTTGAAAACGCTAACCTTTCCTACGCCCCTTACAGAGTGTGTGCCAAGTCAGGAGGTATTTTAAAAGATTAATAGGCAATCGAATTAACTTTGAGGAAAGTTTCAATCAATTCGAACCCACAGTTTCCTTGGAATTAAAATTTGTTAAGTGAATGGCCACACGGCAGCGTTTCCAAGACACTTACCACTGTGAATCATCGATAGTTATTCGATATTTAGACAATTGACGCAATGTGCGCAGCCCTCGTTTGACTTTGCGGGACTTGCAACACAACATTTTTGACTATCAATTGAGAATGAGCAGCCAAGGTAAAAAGAAAGATGAAAGCCAGGGAAGGAAGAAGGAGGAAGTCCCGGAGACAACACAAATATTAAAATTTGAAAGATGCTCGGTAAGAATATTATTGTATATATAAACAAAGATATTAATAATTATTATTTTTGCAGAACTTCACATTTAATTTTGGGTGCGCTCTGAAGAGGAAAGATGAAAGGTCCTCTTCAGAGAGCGAAGAAGAACATCCTCGCCCCCCCCGCCGCCGGAACAAGAGGGCTAAACCCCGCCAAAACGTCGAAGAGTCGGTCAAAAACTTGAGCCTGGATGATGAAGCGCCGCCCCCAGCTCAAAATAATATTTTGTGAAAAATTTAAATAACAATAAAAAATATATAAATAAATAAATACATATCTTGGAATTACTTGTTCTTATTACAGCCTCAGCTAAAAAGTTCATTTCAGCAGACTGGCAACGCTATGAAATTTTCTGGTATTTTTTTCGTCGATCTGAGTACCGACGTGTAAAAAAGGCCAGATGAAACGTGAACGCCAGCTGTTTGCCTCTCGCTCTTTCTCATGACTGGCGTACGGTTTTCGTCGATCTGAGTACTAGGCTTTACTGAAGAAGTGTTTACTTTAATTACGACACTTGATCAAGTGATTTAACATTAAAATAGAAGAGTAAGTAAATCACCTTTTATGGCAGTTTTTGTCAATATTGTTATTGACGTTTCAGTGTTTCCAAGCGAGGAGTTAGAATTGTGGAAGAAAGAGCCTGAGGAGAAATTTTTGAACAAGCGGTAAGTTTTTTGACCAGGGTAGTCTTAATCCTAATAAGAATCTATGTTTGACGGCGTGACAGAAAGATTCTGTTTTTGCGAATATTTCGTGTCAAAAAAATTGCGCTAGTCGATCGGAATAGACGGATGAGCAGGTCGTTTGGTTATGCTGATCAACAATATATATATTTCATAGTGGTTAAAAATGTATTTTCTCAGCGTTAAAAACACATGTCGAAATTCGAATAACCTCTTGTTTTACCCTTGCAGAGAGTATTATAATTTCAGTCAAAGTTTTCAATTCAGTGCAGAAGACGTTTCCGACTCTAGTGATATATGTACATATATAAAGTCTTGAAGAGCTTTTCCAGGCGGGTCGATCTAGTCAGAATTAGAATTACGGTTTTAGTTTACAAAAATCAGGCGATTATATAATAGCTGCCATATAAACATTGAAAGGTAGTTGTTTCATAAAACTTGCCGGAGTTTGCTTAGAAGTTTATGTAGTATAGGAGTAGTTAGCGCCGGAATTCTTAAAAGTATTAATATTTTAGAATCGATTTATTGATTTTGATTTTTTTTAGGTACTATACCGGAATTATTCCTAAATTAATTGTATAGCAATAGAAACTGGTCTTGTAAAACCAACAGGTTTTCTGCAAGAAAACGATTTTGAAATAATTCTCAATATTTTTAGAGAAATTAGTTCGACAACAAATTGTGGTTTCCTTCAAACAAATTTAACCAAAAGGTGGCAAAAAAACGAGGTAATAACTTACAAAGAATTTTAAGGAATTGCAATTTAAAAACTGCTAATCCAATTTCTTTAAAAGTGGAAATCTCCTCTTTGATTGGCGAAACGCCAAAAACTAATGACGACAACCATAGTGACGAATCAAATAAAAGTCTTATAGATTCGCCTAGTCATATTACCACTTCTTCTCTTATAGATGAAAGTCATATCGAGCCACCCGACAACGACAAACCGTCACAAGCTTATGGATATTGCCAAGATCCATCTTGCAACTATTACAAGTTTCAGGGATTATATAATAGAAATGTTAGAATTTATTCAAACAGGATGGAGGTCAAACATTCCATTAATGCAAAAACAACTACTCAATGCAGAGCCATAAATCGTTTTCTTGCGAAAAAGATATTAAAGGTGAAGCCGTTTGAATTTAGAAATAAATTAATCAATAAAGCCAACACAAACAGGGCGCTTATTGGCAATGATCAAATGATCAATAACATTTATCTTATTATAGAAATTTAATATCAGAGGAGAACGCTAAAGACGATTTTGAAAAGAATCATGAAAGAATTCAGCTTTCATCAACAAATCTGGACTTATGGAATAAGGAACACATAAGGGTTCTTCTCCATAATATCAAGAAAGACACCTTGCATATAGACGCTACAGGGTTCGTAGTGCAACCAATGAAATTTGTGAAGAAAAGGATTCTTCTCTACTTGGTTATAAGCGTTTGCAAAGCCAAATTTTAGAGACCGCGAGGATGCATTGAATACGATTGCAGGCCAGAATGACTTTAAAAAACGATTGCTCTGAAAATCACCGAAATTTTATCAAAGCAAACCGAAATTGTTCAAACTAACATATATCATGATCCTGAAATGGTAAATGCTATTTTGGGGAAATATATTGTTTTTGCTCCTTTTTGGACTAATGTTATGGGCATATTTATTGACGAGAACAGTAAAAGGCCAGAAACGGTCCAATTGAGACATTTTTTAATACATTGAACCACAGTGTCATTAAATCAAAACAGGGATTAAAGTAAGGAAGGTTCATCCGAGAATTGGACTATCTTTCAAAATCCGTGGTTCGGCAAGTTGAGCTTGCGCATCCGGAATATTCTTGTTCCCCTTTTACTCATGGTAAGTTAAAAAAAGCCATGGCCAAAAAACCTGCCTTGAAAAGAAGTCTTTTTTAAAAGAAATTTCAAATAAAAATCTGTCAACAATATAATGTTGGGAAAGAAAAGTAATAAAGAAGGATTAAAAAAAATTCGTGAAGAACATAAAAAAGCCCGTCACTTAAAAGAGTCGAATGAATTAATTCAATTGGATCATACTTACGTACTCGAAAAAAGTAAGTTTAAAATGGAAGATAAATTCAAAAAGGTTATCTTTCAAGTTTTTCACATAAATAATATCATAACGAAAGATGAAATATTAACATAACCATAACCAATGACAAATTTGCAACCAGCTTTTTTGTTTAAGCCTAGTATTCAGATCGACAAACGAGTATGCTAGCGTAAAAACTTTAATCTTTCCAGTGTGACCAAAGTTTCGAGAGTTCATCAGATTTAAGCGTGCTACGGTCAGCTGAGTTTGTTGACAAGCAGTTAAAATTCAAATATCGTATTTGCGGGAAAGAGCCTTTAAAAGATATTATCAAATACCTTGGCAAGACAAGTCTGCCGCTGTACAAGAAAATTAAAAAACAACACAATTTAAATTTAACAGTTGTTTTTTTTTAATTTACTGATAAATATTTTCTAATTTAAAGTTCATAGCTGCACTTTTATTGTGTTTTTCGTACATTCTTGACCTAAAAAACATTTGGCTCTGACAATGTAAACTCCTGAAATCGACTTTTGCGAGTTTTTTGAGTTTTTCCCTCCATTTCTTATGCCCTCTTCCCACAGAGCTTCATCCACCATCCACCATGAACGAATGGTCCATAAGGTTTTGTCCGTTCCGAAAATTCCCAGTTAGTTCCCCATCCGAATTTGACGGACTTTTTTAAGCGATAGTTAGGCGATGTTTTTTCGGTGCAACTCTGAGTTCTTCTTCTTGAGAGTGGAAATTGGAACATTCACTACTAAAATGTAAACAATAATGACAGGGAACTTTTGAAAATGGAAGGTGCCGAAGCAAGAGGTATGAACAATAAATGATTTGTATATATGTAATAATTCATTATTTTTTATTTCACAGTCGATAATACGCGTACCGCCGGTGGCAAGTTGAGGTGGACGGTGCAGATGGAGCTCCTGCTAATTGATATTTGGCAGGAAAACATCGAGCAGTTGCGAGGAGCTCGAAAAAATGTCCATGTATACAAGGAGATGGCCCAGTCCCTTTTGGAAGCCGGATTTGATGTGTCATACAAGGATGTGCGGACAAAAATCGAAAATATGACAAAAAAGTACAAGTAATTTATATGCGAGCAACAATATATGGGAATCCATTCCACGGTATTATTCTTTCCAGGCTGGAAAAAAATAAAATCGGGCCAAGCGGTGGGGTTCCTTCCGTGTGGCAGCACTATGATGTGCTCCACTCCTTCCTAGGGGCATTCCGCATCCAAAACACCGAGCAGAACACTGTGGATAACGAGAGTATGTATTCAGACTTATATTTGTGGATTACAATTAACTAATATGTATTTATTTATTGCAGGTGCCAAAGAATACTTTGTGGAGGTCTTGGATGAGTACCTTGATGACATGGACCCCGATGACATCAGCAGTTCAAGTCAAGCCTCAGGCAGCACTGCCCCTCCTGCAAAGCGAACGAAGGTTGACCACAAGGACGAGCTTTTGGAGATATCTCGAAAAAGGCTGGAGCAGCAGGAGAAGCAGACTGAAATCCTGTCGAGAATGGCAGACAGCCAAGCTCAATTCCAGTCTGATTTGTAAAACCTGTTAAAAAAATCAAAAAATTAAAAAATTTAGGATAAATAGCAATGAAAACTTTATTCAGAGCCATTCAAACAATACTGGGCATAGCAGGCGGGCTAAAATCTGCAGACATATTAGTCCGATTTGGCTGCTCCCTTAGGTCACTTGCAGTCTGTTGCCATGCATCATTTATAGCGCTGTTGTGCTCATTTAAAATATTGTGCAAAATGCAACAGGCTAAAATGACTGCATTGTTATTTTTGTAATGGCTGTCAAGACCTTTTCCAATAAACCGAAACCTTGCCTTTAAATGGCCAAATGCATTCTCTACAACTCGCCTAGCTTTGGACAAATTGTAGTTAAAATATTGCTGTTTCTCGGATGCAGTTGTTGAAAATGGGTACGGCTTCATCAGCGTTTGGGCTGGCAGTGCCCCCAATAAGCAGCACAGGAACTTGTACGCCACAAATTTCCCTTGATTTTTCGTGAAGGAACGGAGAAGAGACCATTTTTCTTGTCAGGCTAGACTTTTGGAAAATAGAAAGTGAACGCCAGCTGTTTGCCTCTCGCTCTCTTTCTCATGACTGGCGGACAGTTTTTGTCGATCTGAGTACTAGGCTTTAGAAAACAAATTTTTGAAAAATTAATAAGCTATAGAGATTCTTTAGCTAATATATGCATTGTTGCAAATCGAACACCCTTGATGCTCAAGAGTTGTGCATCAAATGTAGGCGAACCATTTACAGTCAATGCCATTTTAAAATCTATAAAATCGCAAATAAATATGTTATTTGTCTTATATGCGAAGCAATAGAGAAGAGGAATGCAGAGTCAAATGGCTGAGAACGTAAGAAATGTTGAGCCGACCGTACGGGCGCTCCTGACCAACTGTGCTCGCCAGAGTCGTCACCCACTTTTCTGATGCGTTCTTATAGCTTATATCAATTGCCATGTTAAGCGCAGTTGTGCTGATTTGTGTCTCCATCCACATTGTATTTGTTTTAGATATGTCTCCCTGCATTTGTGTTGATTTGACCTTTCTTTGACACGATAGGCTTATGCGCCATTTGAAACTGCTTTTTCTAACTGACTCAATCAATGAAGTTGTGGACTAGGCCTAAGGGAATACCACATAAAAAAAAACGCGCCAATCACTCTACCTCAATGGTGGTGCGGAAAATTATGAGGCATTGACAAATAACGCGACCACAAAAAGGTACAATTATCACGATATCTCACTTAAGAATTTCCCTAATTTGAAAATTGTAAATATTTGATTATATAAACTGGACTAAAAAAATTCTATTTAGAGCACTTTTGCTTTTTTTAGAACATAAAACGATTATTAACAACCTATTTTTTTCACCGCCATCTCCGAGTTTAGTAACTACAAAGTCATCCTCAATAAGAAAAACTCTAGGAACTACAGCTAATTACTTCATTTCGGTAAGAATTTGGAAGGAAATAGCTTGGCCTTTTCATCACAGTTTACGTGAAAAAAGTTTACGTGAGAATCATCTAAACTCTTGGTAGTTTACTAACTTGATTTCCGTCTTACAGATCATTTCCATGAAGACTGGTCACATTGTAATCAAACTAGCCAGAAAGTACCAATGTTAAGCTAATCACAAAAAAAAATGGAGAATTGTCAATATTAAACGAAATTTGCATACTCTTTAAAATTACGTATTTCAAAAACTTCGATATTATTGCAAACGTTTGTTTATTTTAAAAAATTGTAATCAAACTATACAGAAAGTACCAATGTTAAGCTAATCCCAAAATATTAATTCGAGCTGGAGCACGGCGTTTCATCATCCAGCCTCAAACCCAAAATTAAAATTTAATTTAAATTAAATGTTAAGTTCTGCAAACAAAATAACTATTAATATCTATGTTTATATATAACGATAATATTCTTTCCGAGCATCGTTCAAAATTTAATATTTGGGTTGAGACTTGCTCCGGGCTTTCCTCCTTCTTCTTGCCTTGGCAGCTCATCTTGAATTGGAAGTCATTATTTGTTGTTTTGCAAGTCCAGCCAAGTCAAACGAGGACATTGCGCCAATTGTCTAAATATCGCATAACTATCTATGATTCACAGTGGTAAGTGTCTTATAAATGCTGCCATGTGGCCATTCACTTAACAAATTCCAAAGAAACTGTGGATAAGAATTGATTGAAACTTTCCTCAAAGTTAGTTCGATTGCACATAGGAATTTTTTAAAAGTTACCGTCGAATTGGTATTTTTTGATGGTTGCTGTCATGGACGGGATCATTTTGTAATGGTTGCTGTCTGAAACAGCTCAAGTGTGGCCATCCACGTGTTTTTGAGAAAGTTTCGATTTCGAGGAAACTGTGGATACGAATTGAGTGAAACTTTTCTCAAAGTTAGTTCGATTGCATATCAATTTTTTTAAATATCTCATGATTACTTTCAAAGATTAGCGTCGATTGGTATTTTTAACGACAGAAAATAAGTTGGTTCATGCCATGGCTATTAATAGTAAGTAATAGAGTGGGCGGCACTTTTACATCCCTTAAACTACGCAAACTGAAATGCGATTTTCTCAAAAAAAGTGGATGCAATTTTTATCAAATTTTCCAGAAACATCACTAAAACATCCCTACATATGCCTATATACACGGCATTTTGGCACACGCTCTGTGAAGGACTTTATTTCTAATTCAATTTGTAGTCCCTTTTTTGAATGGGCTGATTCAGACGCGTGACCACGGTTACGCGTTTTTTTTTTAAACTTGTGTTTTGTATCAAATCTTGAAGGTGTGTTTCTGTCCAGAGTAGCACCACTCACGCAACCTGAAGATCCATATCACCATACAATCGAACTTTCATTTGATACGGGTAGAGTTATAGAAGAAAAATCAGAAAAATCCAAACGAATACATTGTTTTCGCAAGGCAGACTTTCTGAGGCTAAATAATTTTATTTTAATTGGTCTGATCTTTACTTATGCAATAATATGTCCGATGCAGGTAATGTTTTTTACACAGCAATAAACTCATTTTTTAATTCCTGTGTTCCGTGGTACTATCCGTCAATTTCCAATAAATCACCTTGGTTTAGCAAAGAGTTGACACACTTAAGAAATGTAAAGTCCAGACTTTTTAGGAAATATAAAAATACCGGTTCTCAATCTGTTTTTACTAGATATTTAAGTGCTCGGTCAAGATTTACCGTGCTTAATGCTCAGTGTTATAATAGTTACTTAAACCGTTGTAAGGTCCAGTTCTCGCAGGACCCGAAACAGTTTTATAATTTCGTTAACACCAAGCGTAAATCTAATTCTTTTCCTTCCTCGCTGTCGTTCGAAAACATGACGTCAACCACAGATCAGGCAATAGCCGATTTATTTGCCCAATTTTTTCAAACGACTTACTCTACTTTAGATTATTCATCACAGCCTTATTCTTACACCATGTCCAAGTCAAACCTCATATTCTGTCCCACTTTAACAGAAAGCTCTCTTCTTTTGGATCTTCTTCGTATTAAGCCTGTTTATTCGCCAGGGCCCGATGGTATTCCTGCGTGCTTAGGTATTGCGCTAAGGCCCTGGTCAAACCTCTTCACAAGTTGTTTACCTTATCTCTAGAAACTTCCCAATTCCCAAATATTTGGAAGGAATCATTTGTTATTTCTCTTTTCAAAAAAGGTAACAAGTTAGAAGCCAGTAACTATAGAGGTATTTCTAAGTTGTCAGCTATTCCTAAGATTTTTAAAAAAACATTACTCCTTATTTGCAGCACCTTTGTAGATCAATCATTTATCCGTGTCAACACGGATTTATTTAACGTAGATCAACAATCACAAACCTTCTAGAGCTCACTACATTTGTGATAAAGGGCTTCAATAGTAGTTTTCAAACCGACGTAATTTACACTGATTGGTCCGTAACTTTTTACATTATTAACGATCTTCCATCAATTATAAGTCATTCTCGCGTTCTTATGTACGCAGATGATGTTAAGTTGAGCCTGCAGTATAAGGACAGCTCTTGCCATTTAGATTTGCAATCCGATTTAGATCATTTTCAAAACTGGTGCCGAGATAATTTACTAAATTTAAACGCATCCAAGTGCAAGCTGATGACTTTTTATCGGGTCAATCCGATATACGCGACTTAGACATTACGGGGCAGCTCTTTGGATAGAATAACTCTTGTAAACGATCTTGGCGTTCTCTTGGACCCTAAACTAAATGTTTTAAACCACATTTCGTCCATGGTTAATAAAGCCAGAGGAGTGCTTGGATCTATTAAAAGGTGGTCAAATGAATTCGATGAACCTTTCTTAACTAAAACTTTATTTATTTCGTTAGTCCGTCCGATTCTGGAGTATGGGTCTCCCGTCTGGAGTCCGCAATACAGAATACATATTGGTCGCATTAAATCATTGTAGCTATGCCTTGCACGAGCCTTTCAGAGTAATGTGTTCTGACTATAATAGATTTTTTTCTTATCATCTCAAATCTGGACTCTCTGCCGCTCCTAAAACGATTAGTACTAGCTTCATCGGCACAAAATTGATCTTACTATTATTTTTTTCCCCAGACTTTTACCTATATTTCCTTATCTCGCGTCTATCTTCTCGCGAATCGTGCCGTACGATACACGGGTAAGTGGGCCGTGGGACTCCGCGCGAAAAATAAAAGTTTTCGATTACGTGACTCAATAGCGAGAAAATCAAAAAAATAAAAGCGGCCTCAATGTTCCAAATTCCCCCGGTCCGCTATCGACGACTTAGGAAAGATAAACAAAACAGTGTACCCCGAATATTCAATAGTAGGGATTTCTGTAATGTTAATGTTTGTAATATACATAATAGTCGTGATGGCATATTAGCTATGTTACGTTCAACACCTTTAATAAAGAAAATATTTTTATCACTATTAGAATATAATATTGGTAATTACCTTCACATGTTCATTGTTCATTTAAATGTGAATCATATTAATGGACCACACAAAATGATACAACGCAAGCAATATGCGTTTATGCTTAAGTTTTCGATGAAATTGTGAAAGTATTTATTGTTGTATGAAAATTTTTCAATAAAGCTTCGATATCTGCATATGTATATCTTTATTGGCAAGAATAGTTTTTTATAATTTTTAAATTCCGTTACAGAGTTCGGTATTGCTAATGTTGCGGCCGTGCTCCTTGTTATCGTGTGTTGAATTTGTTGTAGTGATGAACTGCAAGCAATTTTCACAAAAATTTGCCTACGTTCTAGCTTTAGAACATTGTGAAAGCATAGAGTTCTCATACAAATAATGCATCATTACACATACAATTTGGATTTTCCATTCGCAATGAACAAACAAAATAATTTTAGTACCACAACATATCTCTGAGACCAAAGTTACTCAAACATTTTTGTTTCTGCCATCAAATTCATTATTACATTCACCCGTTTAAGAGCGTTTAATCGTTTAAACTTCAGCAATGTAGGATCTTAGGTTGAAAAATATTTAAAACAAATAAAAAACAGTACAAATATTATTTAAAATTTGTTTTATTTAATTCATCTTAATAGTAATGTTTTATTTTTTTTTTATTGGATAATTTACATAATTCATTATTGCAACTATCATCAAGCAAACCAATGTACGGATTTGCTTGATCCTCTTCAATTTCATGAAATTTGCTATCATCAGCTGGAAAATTGAAGACATCCGGCAGAGGTTCCTCGTCCAACTCAATAGTTTGAGCAAATACCGTATCCAACCAGCTTACGGAGCACACACTATTTTCATGTGCTTGTTGTGATGCGCGATACTCCTCAGACGTCATGCCAATAGGTTCATTGGCAAAAGCCACAGACGTCAAGTCGTCCGGTATCGTCTGAGTAGATGAAATGTGGGGCGCGAATAAGGCCCGGAAAAAGCTATCAACCTCGTTAGGCACCTCGCGGTCCTGTATAATTTCATCGTCCGTATCAACGAAAATTACCAAATCGTTCGAGATTGAGAAAGAATACTGAATATACACTCCTTGCGTAACCCACTTTTTATACCCAAAAATTAAAAAAAGTAAACTTTGGATCAAATGCATGCAGCCAAAACATTCGATTGGTTAACTGCTGTAAGGAAAATCTGTGATGGTGTGTGTCTGTGTATGTCTTCAAGGGTGGAAAATATCTAGAAAGGCAAGGTCGTCAAACAATTGTGATGGCGACTGAACAGTTGTGCGTATGTATATGTGTACTTGTGAACTTGGGTAGAATCAAACCCAATATCCGCCAAATCAGATGGCTGTGGGTATCTTGTAAAGATTTCATACCATTAATTAAATGACTTTACCACCTGAAGAGTCTGATATGAATACCTTTTTGACCTTTTTATGAGACTTAAAAAAGGATTTTCGCGAGCAGGTTATTTTATAACCTCTTAATTAAAGTGTAGAGGACACAAATTATAAATTATTAATGGCCCAACTTGGTTGCAATGGCCACGTGATCAGTGGCCTAGCCAGGGCACCGACTTACTGGTGACCGAGGTAGAAAAGCGTCCTGTCAAGGCCCATGTGGCGTCCATTCCGACAGAAGACATCTTAGATCGTTTTTCCAAGTGAAATAGAGCTTTGCGTTTCCTCGCGTATGTCCATCGTTTTGTCCAGCGATGTAAGAACTTGTCGCCACTGAACGGCTCATGGTCATTGGCACGCAGCGCAGATATTTTGCTAATGAATATCGCTGCTTGAGTCAAAAGCATCCTGTGTACGCGTCAAGTTCAATCCTCTCATTGAAACTCTTTCTAGATCAGAAATGGCTAATAAGGGCGTGTGGTCGGATAACGGCCTCCGGAAATATGCGTTATGATGAACGACATCCTATAATCCTCCCGTACGAATATGCACTCTCGCGACTACTGGTAAATTTTACGCATCTCATAACGTTACACGGAGGTAACCAGTTAGTGGTACGTCTCACCCGTTCAAGATACTGGGGTCTGAAGATAAAGAACTTGGAGAAGGTCTGCGTTATCCACAATAAGAGATTGCAAATCCAGATGATGGGAAATTTTCCGAAAGAGCGAGTTTCTTTTTCCCGGCCATTCACGCACACAGGGATGGACTACGCCGGCCCTTTTGACATAAAGAATTACACTGAAAGAGCTTGTCTCATTACAAAAGGGTATGTGTTGGTTGTCGTCTGTTTTTATACAAAGGCCAATTCATTCCTCCTGGGGAAATTCCGCGCTCGATGGAAGGAAGAGTATCTTAAAGAGCTCCACAAGCGCAACAAGTGGCAATTTCCCATGGAAAATCTTCGCGCCGGTGACATGGTCGTCATCAAGGACGACAATCTGCCCTCGAACGATTGGCGACTAGGTAGAATCGATTCCGTCTTTCCACCTAGAATTCCTTTTTTCTTCTATCCATAGTCCATAAGCACGCACCACTACAGCATAAAACATCTCCATTTGTTTTTTTTTCTTTTTTCATGAGTCATCGTCAGATCCATTAAGCATGCCCCCACGTCAACGCAGCGTCCAAGCATTGGAGAGCAGACGTACTCGAGGTACGCAGTCCTGCCGATGCCGAGTCTGCCGGGAAATCCATCCTCTGAAAAGGTGTCAGAAGTTCCAAAAGCTGAGCGCGGAGAAGCTGCTCCGAGCGGTGCTTATAAATATGTACTGCGCGAATTGCCCATGAGCATTCGCAAGGACGCTCTCATCCCTCCTCCAACGGCACAGCGTAAACGTCCTGCCGACGTCCATGGTCATCTTGGAGACCGGGGACGAAGACCTTCGACACCGCCGCCCTTATCGACCCGTGCACCCCTACGAGCTGCATCGAAGCGTCCCTGGCATCGGCCTTTCAGTTGCCGACAACCAGTGTCGGTGACGAGAAAGTGTGCACGGCGACGATTCGGTCAAAGGTCAACGAAGGGACCAAGTTGGAGGTTGTTCTAAAGGTTGAGCCGAACGTCCGCATCCGCACCCCATCCGAGCCATTCCTGAAACGGTCGTGGAAAAGTTTAAGGATCTTCCGCTGGCTGACAAGCGGTTCTACCTGCCGGCGACGATTTACCTGATCTTGGGTGCGCATGTGCATTCTCAGGTCATCCAACCAGGATTCTATCTGGTCGACGAGGGACTACCAGTGGCCCAGAAGACGGTGTTCGGGTGGATCCTTTCCGGCGCCTGCAGTCAGTCGTAGACGACCGGCTTTCGAGATTTTCGTTGCAACGCTAGCGATTGCAAGGGGGGCGGAATGTTCAGGCCACGCTCTCTCCCTCTCTGATCGCCAACTTCCCCGCTCTGGCTGCAGGCGCTTCAAGGGTCTCCAGCCCCCTGAAGCATAGAGTAAGAATCTATATAGAGGTCATAGAGTATGAAACTATAAAGAGGCTTCATTTGCTCTGCCAGCACCTCTGCCAAAGCTCTGCTGAGAGCCACCACTTCGGTTTCTCACCACACCCAACATGTGCGAGGCACAAGCAATAGTATGGGGAGTTCTCGCACCAAGCCTTAGGAATAAGATTCTTACTCTATGCTTTAGTTCTCTGCTTCAAAGTCGGCCAACAGGAAGAGGAAGTTGCCCGTTGGGCACTGCACATTGTGTTCTAACTTAATTAAAACTAGTGGAAACACAACAAACCTAGCATCGCACTTAAAAAATAAACACAAATATGTTTAAAGGTAAGTAAATGCAAAAAGCAAAAGGGTTTAGATGTCGTTCTTACCCAATTAAACAGTATTGTGAATTATTATTTAACTTGTGCAAGCGACATAGGAGACTAACCCCGTGTTATTAATTTAACCCGTATCGGCATTTCAAATAGGCGGATCTAAACGTAATAGCGTATCTCCAAATGGCAACAACCAAAAAGGCAAAACGTAAAACTGATCAACAGGGTGCTCTCGATCCTGAAGTAGTAATCTTAACGGATGAACCACAAGTAAAACCCGCTGAGCCACCAGTCATGGAAGTAGTAGGCGGAAAACAAACTCCTGCAGAATCGAGTTAGAACAATTGCGTCAAGAAAATGAAACCCTAAAGTTGCGCAATGAGTTACTGAGAGCAAAAAACACCCCAAACGTTATTGAAAACGAAAAATTAAAGACTGAGCAAGAAAAAGCAGACTTGATATATCAAGCTCTTATTTCTTCAGCCACTGATCAACAACGTGCCTTAATCAACTTAGTGTTCTTAAAATGTGCCTACAAAACGATGGATAAAGATATTTTGTTATACATTTCTTCACAAATGTACATAGCAGCTAGAGAACTGAGGATAACACCTAATACATTAGCTGATTACCTTAGTGAAGGAAAAATAGTTGAAATTATTTTACACAAGATATCCAAATGTCACACATGGAACTCTCACTCAGAAATAACCAATGCCAATGCATATAACATGCAAAAACAAGGTGTGGTAGAATATAAGAATTGGTGGAACCCATTCACTACCCACCGTATTTCATTACAAGGTGATATGGGGTTTCAAAACGATTCTATATTGATTGCCAGACCAATATCATCCAATCCTGTACCAACGTGGGTAAAGGGTATACTTTTGGTGACCGGAGGTTGTTTAGTAGGTTACGGTATTTACCGTCTTTGTTGTCGCCAGACGACTTCTACTACTATCCACCATCAAATATCACAACCCTTGCAGGTCACAATAATAGACACCGTGCAAAAATCCTTAGAGAATACGAACCAGGAAATATCCAAAGCCTGTACAAGTATCTCCGAAAATTTGTGTGCTACCCTCAAGCCTATTCAAGAACAGGTTACGCAAACACAATTGGTGACACAGGCAAACGCAAATATTATACAGACTATGCACTCGCACTTGACGAAGGTCGCGCAAGAGTTCGGTATCACATCACAGCCTTTACCAAACTTGAAAAAGTTGGAAGTTCCAAATATAAAGCTCCTAGACTCATTCAAGCATGCCATGTCACGTTTAACATCGAGTATGGTCGATACCTTAAATCTCTGGAAGTCGAACTTACTAAATATCATAAACTCAAATACAGATTTGGTAAAGGAAATTATAACGAAATTGCCAGAAGAATTTCCAAGTGTAGTAGAGACTTCTTGTATACTACAGAAGTCGACCACACCGAATTGACGCCCATGTCACAAGAGAGTTTTTGCAGCTTAGTCACCAATTTTATCGGGCATGTTTTCCACGAGACAAAGAACTTCATACACTCTTTCGTCACACTCTCAAAAATTACGTAAGAACCTATCACGGAGATGCTTGGACGATTAATGGAATGTCTGGCGACGTCGATACTAGTCTTGGTAATAGTCTTATTAATTATGCGACGTTAAGTGCCATATTACACAAAATAGGTATTCATAAGTTCGAAATTATAGTTAACGGAGATGATTCAATCCTTTTTACAAATTCAACATTCATTCTTAGGAGAAAATCAATAAGGTAAACAACTTTAAAAAATTACAGAAGTATCCATATCTAATTTATTATTTATTCAATATTTTTACCTGCAAAAGACAAAAACATCACAGACTCGTTAATAAAAATGATATGTAAGGACAATAAGCCCGTATGATCACGAATGACCAAAAATGTCAAAAAGGAGTGATTTTGCAATCCATTTAATTCTTCCCAAGGGGTTAAATCGTTAGAGGATGAACTGTCGCACATCAATGCTCCAAAAAACACTTTTACATCTTCAAGCCCGCCCACACCAGAATCCACAGCAGAGTCCAACCTGCTATTCAGTTTTTTACAAACCAACCAAACTCAAAAAATTCAAAGCGGTCGCGTGGATTCCAAATTAGCTTTGCGACAATATTTTAATGCGAGTAATTTGGAGCCTGCCCAAAACCCTTTGGATTATTAGAAGGTACACAAAATAACAATTAAGATGTTAACCAAATTAAAAATCCAATTTCTTATTTCAGCAGATATGAAATGACACCGGATTCAAAACATGCGTTATAAAATACTTCGGCCACCTCTTCTGAAAGTGAGAGGATGTTCAGTAAAGCTGGACTTGTTGTTAGCGAGAAGCGAAGCTTTTTGTAATGAACTTTTACACATTGGATTTATTTATGCTATTCGTTTATAATATGATATGGAGTAAAATCATTTTTGAAAATTACACCCAAAAAAAAGTTCGATGTATCGAAACATCGATGATTTTCCAGCTCTACCTCGAATGATCGCCGAACCACAAGTTACTGATCTGAGGGAATGGCTCTGCTTATATAGGCGCCGGATAGTGTAGCCAGGTCGAAGTACGTAATTCTGCTGAGTTTCGATGACTTGTTATCGAAATCTCAGGATCGCGCTGATGTGGAGCAGTGCTGCCAACTTTTGAAAAAAAAGCTGGTTTAAACTGGAGAGAAAGAAAAAAAAGCTGTAAATATTCAGAAAAAAGCGAAAAAAAGCGCAAACAATTTTTTTATTTTGTTTTAATCTTTTTTAATTTGGTTATAAAATATTTAGCAAGTAATCCAATTCGTCGCGACTATCATTGGATTCGCTATCGTACGACAATTTTGTTCCGATCAGGCGAAGATAATTTAATGGTACTTCGTAGTCATAGCAGCATTTTCCTAGTCTTCGTAAACCATATCTGTATATTAAAATAAAATATATAAGAATGGGATTTATCTTTTTACTTACAATAAAATATTACCTTATGCTAAGAATGCTAATAGTTGTGCTTACGCTCATTGAATTTCTTTGCTTGTATTTTACCAAGCTAAGCTGGCTAAATACCCGTTCAATCTCCGCGTTGGACCATGGCAACGATAGCAATTGTATAGCGACAGATGACAGTTCAAGGAATCTGCGGTTGCCACCAGAGTCCTTGTAGGTGGAAACTTCAATCCAAAATTTTAAAGTATCTTTGACGTTTTCCCACTTAACCAGATTTATGTCCCTGTACTGCCGCTCAATGTCTGTTTTTTTTCCATTTGAAAGTGATCCCAAGATTTCCGTGGTCGCTTTCTTGTTGGTTGACAAAATTTTGTCGACGGAAAAAAGTTGGTTTTTTAAAATTTGAACATTGTCTGGGCTTTAGCTGCTTGATAAGCTCAATCACAAAAGTGGAGCATTGGACACGAATTTCTTTTTCTCTTTAAAATTCATATCCCAGAAGCATTGTAAAATCTGCATGATCTTGCAAAATCAAATCAAATTTAAATATATCGATGTCCTTGTTAGGGGAATGATTAAGTTCTTTAATAAATTAATGGCAAACATTAAATCATTCAACAATTCTGTAACATTTGTATTTGTGCTTTGAAAGCACTTATTTATTTTCTGCATGTCTGACAGAATTGGTTTCATAGGTATAGGTGACTTATTTTGTCACTATATAATTCGCTAAGAATTTTTGATTTTAGGCATTTTTTCTTTTGTTGCGGCCAATTCAAAATGAAATTTGAGCTCTTCCCATTGATCTAATATTCGCGAGACAGCAACCTCAATCGAAAGCCACCAGATGTCACCCACTTTTGTAATTTTTAATAGAGCCTTACAGAATATAAATAGAATAAAAACAAATACAACAAGAGAGAACGCTATAGTCGAGTGCCTCGACTATTAGATACCCGTTACTCAGCTAAACAACTTTAGATGAAAACCATCGCAATTTCCTTTAATAGAAATCCTTATCGAGAATTAACGTTGACTCTGTTGAGCACCTTGGCCAGCTGTTCCAAATTCATCCGTTAGATGGCGCCATGAAAGGCGAAAATGTAGGCGCTAGCCAGGCTTAAGCGTTTAATGGGTTTTTGGGCGTTAGAGTGGGCGTGGCAAACTTTTATTAGGCCAATCGATAGGTATTGACGAAACAAATACATATCAATTACAATTTTCATAATAGCATCAAAACTGTGGCCACAGCTTGTGGCTTGTGGGCGTCAGAGGGGGCGTGGCACCATTTTGAAACAAACTTGCGCTGCGTAAGAACTCCTAAAATGCCAATCTTCTACCTTTTTTAGTTTCCGAGATCTCAGCGTTCATACGTGTAGACACTAGACTTCTATGTGCGTCAAATTAGCGTCGTCGATGGCGGAACGGTGGAATTTGGAACATTGGGGCTGTTTTTATTTTTTTTATTTTCTTGCTATTTAAGCACTTAATTGAAAACTTTTAGCTGCAAAAATATTAAGAAAAGAAAATCCTAACAATATATGTAAGATTTAAGCACATTGGAGGTCTGGAAGTATTTCAAAAATGCATTTGAAAAATCGACTCCACATACTTTGGAGAATATCTCAATTCACAGAGCGTGTGCCAAGTTGCACGCTACATCAACTTAAAGGACGTTACTTCAAGGATATAAACTTAAAATTTTATAAAAATTAAACCCACAGTTTTTGAGAAAATCGCTTTACAGTGGGCAAGCGTCTGAATCAGCCCATACAAAAAAAGGACTACAAAATTGAATTGGAAATAAAGTCCTTCACAGAGCGTGTGCCAAAATGCCGTGTATATAGGCGTATGTAGGGATGTTTTAGTAATGTTTCTGGAAAATTTGATAAAAAAAATTTCCCACAGTTTTTGAGAAAATCGCATTACAGTTTGCATAGTTTAATGGGATATAAAAGTGCCGCCCACTCTATTACTTGAACCAATCGCTAGCCATTGCATGAACCAACTTATTTTCTGTCGTTTAAAATACCAATCGACGCTAACCTTTGAAAAATTTC
Organism: Drosophila prolongata; assembly: GCA_036346975.1. NCBI lineage: Eukaryota > Metazoa > Arthropoda > Insecta > Diptera > Drosophilidae > Drosophila > Drosophila prolongata. Next base: position 626,147 of record JAYMZC010000108.1, read on the forward strand.
TACGCCCCTTACAGAGCGTGTGGCAAGTCAGGAGATATTTTAAAAAAATGATAGGCAATCGAATTAGGCAATTTGAGGAAAGTTTCAATCACTTTGAACCCACAGTTTTCTTGAAATCAATACTTTCCCATGATCGCGTCACACTTGAGCCGTTCCAGACAGCAACCATCACAAAATTGTCCTGTCCATGACAGCAACCGTCAAAAAATACCAATTCGAAGCTAACTTTTGAAAAATTCCTACGCCCCTCGCAGAGCGTGTGCCAAATCGGGAAGTATTTCAAAAAACTGATAGGCAATCGAACTAACTTTGAGGAAAGTTTCAATCAATTTGAACCCACAGTTTTTTTGGAATCGAAACTTTCTCAAAAACACGTGGATGGCCACACTTGAGCCGTTACAGACAGCAACCATCAAAAAATACCAATTCGACTACCAATTCGCTAACTTTTGAAAAATTCCTACGCCCCTCACAGAGCGTGTGCCAAATCGGGAGATATTTCAAAAAATTGATAGGCAATCGAACTAACTTTGAGGAAAGTTTCAATCAATTTGAACCCATAGTTTCCTTGGAATTAAAATTTGTTAAGTGAATGGCCACAAGACAATTACCACTGTGAATCATCGATAGTTATTCGATATTTAAGCCTAGTATCCTGATCGACGAAAACCGTACGCCAGTCATGAGAGAGAGCGAGAGGCAAACAGCTGGCGTTCACTTTTCGTCGGTCCTTTTTTTCACGTCGGTCTCCTGATCGACGAAAAAAATACCAGAAAATTCCATAGCGTTGCCAGTCTGCGGAAACGTGAACCCTAGCGAAAAAATTAAAAAATTTAATCTTTTGGCGTGCGCTTCTCACTGAACATTATAAGAAATGGAGGGAAAAACTCAAAAAACTCACAAAAGTCGATTGCAGGTGTTTACATGTGAAGACAAAATAACATTAATACTCTCTGGGGTGCCTCTTGTCAGAGCAAAATGTTTTTTAGGTCCAGAATGTACGAAAAAACACAATAAAAGTGCAGCTATAAACTTTAAATTAGCAATTAATTATCAGTAAATTAAAAAAAACAACTGTTAAATTTAAATTATATTGTTTTTTAATTTATTTGTACAGCTGCAGACTTGTCTTGCCATGGTATTTGATAATATCTTTTAAAGGCTCTTTCCCGCAAATACGATATTTGAATTTTAACTGCTTGTCAACAAACCCAGCTGATTGACGGTACGACCGTAGCACGCTTAAATCTGATGAACTCTCAAACTTTTGGTCACACTGGAAAGATTAAAGTTTTTACGCTAGCGTAATCGTTTGCCGATCTGGATACTAGGCTTTAAAGCCTAGTATCCTGATCGACGAAAACCGTACGCCAGTCATGAGAGAGAGCGAGAGGCAAACAGCTGGCGTTCACTTTTCGTCGGGCCTTTTTTTCACGTCAGTCCCCTGATCGACGAAAAAAATACCAGAAAATTCCAGCGAAAAGATTAAAAAATTTAATCTTTTGGCGTGCGCTTCTCACTGAACATTATAAGAAATGGAGGGAAAAACTCAAAAAACTCACAAAAGTCGATTGCAGGTGTTTACATGTGAGGAAAAATAACATTAATACTATCTGGGGTGCCTCTTGTCAGAGCAAAATGTTTTTTAGGTCCAGAATGTACGAAAAAACACAATAAAAGTACAGCTATGAACTTTAAATTAGCAAATAATTATCAGTAAATTAAAAAAAACAACTGTTAAATTTAAATTGTATTGTTTTTTTATTTCTTTGTACAGCGGCAGACTTGTCTTGCCAAGGTATTTGATAAATTGAAATTGTTGTGTTAAAAATAGTAAAAAGGCTTAAATCTAAGCGGTCAAATTTTTTAAAAATTTATAATGTCTTAAACTATTTTTGGGCGAAAACACGGATTCGATTGGTTAAACGGTTTAGCATCCAGAATTTTTGAAAGGAAAATTGACCTTTTTCCAATTGAAAGCGATTGGGGCCACTTGGGGAGCCCCAATAAATCTTAGCAAATCAGTTTAAAGTTATTAGAATGTAATAAAAATGCATATTAATATTGTTAACCAGTGGTTTTGGCTGTGCGTTGATTCCCAGTTTTCTTACTGATAGCTTTATATATAGAGATTAAATCACTTGATCAAAATGTAAACACTTCTTCAGTAACGGGGAAATATAAATAACGTTGTCATACTCATTTACAATTCCCGCAAAGTCAAACGAGGGCTGGGAGCCAAAAAACTTCAATTTGTGTAATTAAGTGTAAAATAGAGAATATCTCGAGAACGGCTGAACGGATTTTGATAAAACGTACACTAAAATGATCAGCAAGGGAAGGGTGATAGTGGGATAAATATTAGGAAGATTGTATATTAGGAAAAATTTAAAACTATTTTGCGCCAATTGTCTATTTGAAATATCTCCCGAGTTGGCACACGCTCTTTGAGGGGCGTAGGAATTTTTCAAAAGTTAGCGTCGATTTGGTATTTTTTGACGGTTGCTGTCATGGACGGGACAATTTTGCGATGGTTGCTGTCTGGAACGGCTCAAGTGTGACGTGATCATGAGAAAGTATTGATTTCAAGAAAACTGTAGAAAGGAATTGATAGAAACTTTCCTTAAAGTTAGTACGATTTCTTAGCAATTTTTTTTTAAATATCTCCTGACTTGGCACACGCTCTGTAAGGGGCGTATGAATTTTTCAAAGGTTATCGTCGATTGGTATTTTAAACGACAGAAAATAAGTTGGTTCATGCCATGGCTAACGATTGGTTCAAGTAATAGAGTGGGCAGCACTTTTATATCCCTTTAAACTACGCAAACTGAAATGCGATTTTCTCAAAAACTGTGTAAAATTTGTATCAAATTTTCCAGAAACATTTCTAAAACATCTCTACATACGCCTATATACACGGCATTTTAGCACACGCTCTGTGAAGGACTTTATTTCTAATTAAATTTTTTAGTCCTTTTTTTGTATGGGCTGATTCAGACGCTTGCCCACTGTTAAGCGATGTTTTCAAAAACTGTGGGTCCGATTTTTATAAAATTTTAAGTTTATATCCTCTAAGCTGATGAAGCGAGCAACTTGGTACGCTCTGTGAGTTGAGATATTCTCCAAAGTATAGGGAGTTGATTTTTCAAATGCATTTTTGAAATACTTCCAGACATCCAATATGCTTAAATTTTACATATATAGTTAAGATTTTCTTTTTTAATATTTTTGCATCTAAAATTTGTAATTGCGTGCGTAAATAGCAAGAAAATCAAAAAATAAAAACAGCCTCAATGTTCCAAATTCCACAGTTCCGCCATCGACGCTAAGTCACCGATGCTAGTTTGACGCACATACATTCTAGCACGCTCACAAAAGCTAGCCACATCTGGTCACACCACATCAGCGCGATCCTGAGATCCCGATAACAGAGCATAGTCATCAGCGCAATCCTGAGAATTCGATAACAAGTCATCGAAATGCAGCAGAATTCCGTACCTCGAGCTGGCCACACTATCCGGCGCCTATATAACCAGATCCATTCCCTCAGAGCAGTAACTTGTGCTCCAGCGATCATGCGAGGAGGATATGTAGGTTTTTCTGAACATAGACTTTGTAGTTGTGATCATCTCATTTTCCAGAAATTTTTCGGCATGAACAGAGTTAAAGGAAGAACGGAAGCCTTTCTTTTTATAAAGTATATATATTCTTGATCAGCATTAAGAGGACAGTCGATCTAGCCATGTCCGTCCGTTTCTACGCAATCTAGTCCCTCAATTTTGAAGCTATCTGCTTGAAACTTTCCCAAAAGCTGTCTTTCTATTGCAGGTAGTATATAAGTCGGAACGGATTGGGCGACTATATCATAGAGCTCCCATAGGAACAATCGGAAAAAAATTAAAAAAATATTATTATTGCTGACAATACAAATGGTTTTGACTCTTTCCGCTTTTAGGGCACCTGCAATTGCTTCGCAAAACTCCAATTCATGAAACTTCTAGTTTGTGAATGATCCCTTGTAATGTGGGCAACAAATATCCAAGATAACATTATGTTCACCCTGTAATAGATCGATGGCTCTTGCAAAGATATTAGTAACGGAAATAATTTCCTCCAAAAAATTCAGCTCTGTTACTGTTTTTTTTTAATACGAAGCATATATTTATACCCATGCCGAGGGTATTATAATACTCTCTCTCTCTTCTCGTACCCTTCAAACTCTCTCTTCTCATACTCTCCAAATTTTCTGTCCTCGTACTCTCCAACTCTCTCCCCGTTCTCTCCAAACTCTCTCCTCGTTCTCTCCAAACTCTTTTCAGTTATATTCTCCAAACTCTTTTCAGTTATATTCACCAAACTCTCTTTTCCCGCAGTGCCGTTACTACGCGCATTCAACTGACAGGCTTCCGTATTCGAAGAGGGCTTCGCTTTATTTGTGCGGAGTTATTTTAACTGCTCACAACCTCATCGTCCAGATTTGCTGAAGAAACGCTCTTGAAGATGAGGCCATCCTCGATCTTCAAGTCCGGTAAGTTATCCAAGTTACTCTCCACATCCTCCACTAGTTCGAGGTAGTCGTCTCTAGCGAACTCGGTGGTTTCGAAACTCAACAAATCCGTCGGATCCACCAGGAGCTCCTCCACACATCGTGAAAGGGTGTCTGCCACGACATTTTTGGTTCCTTTTCGGTGGTCGATGTTGAAGTGGAATCCTTGAAGCTGCAGTGACCACCTCGCCAACCGCCCCGACAGATTCTTCATGGACATGAGCCACTTCAAGCTGGCTTGGTCTGTGATGCAGGTAAATGGTATACCTTCGACATATGGCCGGAACTTCCGAATGGTCATGAGCGCCGCGAGACACTCTTTCTAGGTCACGGTGTAGATTACCTGATGTTTATTCATCTTGGCCGAGAAAAAGGCAATTGGCTGCACTTGTCCGTCATCGTCTTGTTGGAAAAGCACCGCCCCGACTCCGACGTGTGACGCATCGCACTGAATAAAGAAACGTCTCTTGAAGTCCGCTTGCACAAGGACTGGTGCAGTCGTTAACGCCATTTTAAAGGACTCAACAGCTAGCTGGGCCTCTGGACTCAATGAAAACTTCGAGTTTCCAGTTTTCTTCAACGATTCAGTGAGCGGGGCGGCCAATGTCGCGAAGTTATTTATGAACCGGCGGTACCATCCTGCAGTCCCAAGAAACGCTCTCACCTCCTTCGTCGTCATAGGCTCTGGCATCCTCCTGATTGCTGCCACTCGCCCTGGATCTCCACCAACGATAAAACCCAGGTAGGTCAACGATTTAAAGCAAAACTTTGACTTACTCATACCGATGGTTAAGCCCGCTGCTTTCAGACACTCTGCGACTCTGGATATCTGGAGCCAGTATCAACAGATCATCTAGGTAGACGAAGACGTTGGAACGGATCTCAGCTGGGATCACTCGGTCCATGAGTCTCACTAACCTCTGCGCCGCGTTGCAGAGTCCGAAGGGCATCACCCGGAACTGGTAGAGAGGCCGACCAGGAACCGTAAAGCTCGTCAGTTCCTTGCTTTTCGGGTCCAACTCGATCTGCCAGAATGCTATCTTCAAATCCGCGCTGAAAATATAAAATATTTTGTCGATTCTGGACAGGATGCCGTCGATACTTTGATGGTCAGATCGTTTAATTTGCGGGCGTCTAAGCAGAACCGATCCTTTCCGGGTTTCGACATTACCGTCGTCCGGTTGCTCCACCGGCTCTTGCTCTCCTCGATGACTCCGAGCGCTAGCATTTTGTCCACCTCATCCTCGACTACCTTCTGCTTCGCAGGCGACATGGGATACGGCCGATCCTTGATGTCCTTGGCTCCCTCAATCAACTCGATCGTGTGCGTTTTTAGATTGGTCGTTCCCATAGTGAGAAACACTTGCTGGATTTCCGCGAGCTGTCGTGCATCGGCCTCGGATAAGGTCCAGGATTCGGGATCCGGCTTTTCCTCGTCGTCATCTTCTTATTCGGCGTAGTGCTCCATATCCCTAGCGTGGATTTCGTCTGCATTCTTCACGCTTTACGGGTCGCTGTGGCCTATCACTGCCGGAGCCAAGTCAAACTCCTGCCAGAAGTCTACTCCAAAATAGGCTTCCTGCTCCAGGAAGGGCATACATAAGTCCTCTGTACTCCACAGGTAGTTCGACGCATCCTATAATCGAGCGGTCCTCTCCAGACGCCGTTCGGACCACGGATAAGTAATTCTGGACTGGCACATCCAAAGCCTCGACCAGCTCTCTTCTACCTTTTCCCAACAGGCTGACACACTCTCCCGTGTCTAACAATCCTGTCAGCTGTTGGGTCAGGATCCGGACTTCAGCGAATGGTCGAGGGTCTCATGTTCCACTGCGCTTCACAGCGGCAACCACTTCGCTCGTCTCCTCCGGAATGGCCTTCTGGACTTTCCGAGACACCAATCTCATCCCGCTTAATTGATGGTTGGAGAAGATCACGGAACCCGTGGTCTACGGCTCCGCAATTCCAGCAGCCCGCTCGAAACGGATTTCTGGTCTTGGCCCGCAGCTCATCCACCTCCAACCCATCCGGATCTCCTTCCGCCCTACGAAAGCACGGCCTCGCTCACTTAGGGTTTATCACCGGGACCAAAGCGCGATTGCTGCCCGTACGTGGCGCGTCCCTGTCATCCGAAGTAGCGATCGACTTCGATACACTTGCCTTGCAGCTCGTCCACCGAGAGTACTTGGCGATGCCTTCTCTCAAACCCCTTTTAACAATTTTTACCAAATGTCGCTCGGACAGTGGTTTTTTCTGGCGAGAGGCCAGCTGTTGCATCTCGTGGACGTAATCCTCGGCACCCTCTCCAGGCTGCTGCTCCCGCTGCAGGGTCAACTTTGCTCAACTTTGTTGATAGCCGCTAGTTAAGGACATCGTTAGCTGGTTGAGTCCTGTTGGCTTTGTTTTCCCGTTCGTAGTTTGATCCTTAAATCGAGGTGTTCGTGCAGCGCGTGTAAGTCACGAGTCACGAACACACATTTAAGTATCTAACCGACATAAGATCTGAAACACCTAAGAGAAACAAAAACCTTAGGATCAACATAAAAAACAACTAAGAAGAAGAAGAAGTCTTCTTTGTTATGGAACCAAGGCTTGGAAGTTACATATGCGAGGCTGAAGAAGAGAATATCCCTTGTTGCGCTCAAAAGAGAACAAGCTGTATGCTCTTTCCCAATCCAGTTTTATTTGTGAAAACATATAATTTATGGCATCGTTGAGAGTCCATCTGACGGATATAAACAATCCGGTGCTTCTCGCATTTCTTGCAGCTATATCTGCAAGATAATTTTCCTTTATGTTGACGTGACTAGGTATGTGGTGCAATTCGACTAATAATAAATGTTGACAATTTTATATTTTTTTCAGTATGCTTTGTGATATGCAGTTGTTGGAGTACTTGTTCTTGATGTTTTGGATTGCCCCAATGCTGTCGGTCATAATGGCTGTCTTAGGATGGTTTTTCATAATAGCAAATTCTATGACTTTTTGTAGCGCAGTGAGTTCTGCACTCAGCGAAGACAGTTTTTTGTTTGTATAAAAACTGTTGGTTGTGTTCGAGTTTATGTGGACGAACACACTACTTGCAAAATTGTCCGACACGGAGCCGTCCGTGTAGATTATTTCCATATTTTTAGATTTAATTAGATTGATTTTTTCTTTTAATAAACAATTAATTTTTAAATTTGTTGGCCATCTTTTTATTTGAACTGGTGCCTTTAAAAAAGTTTGTATCGAAAGCTATCATACGTGTAGAAAGAGACAAGGGACTTATAAGAGCAATGCTATCGAATTTTAAATTCGGCATACACTCTGCCGTAGCTAGTGTTTTTGGCAAGGAAGGAATTTGCAAATGATGAGCTGGCGTATTCATATCTAGACCTGATAAATGACTTGTAAAAAAGCAAAGATTTTCTTGGATGTACCCCAAAGCGTCAGCCACTTAACATTTGTAGGAACATGTTGGTCTGATTAGATTTTGATATAGTTTTATGTGTTGGACGGAGGAATTATTGACACTAATTATCCTACCTAAGTAATTAACACTATTTACATTTTTTTAATATAATATTATTGGGCGAGACCCTTATTGGCCTTCTTCTAAGATTGAAGTGTATTGTCGAGGATTTGTCCGCATTGAACGGCAAGTTAATTTTATTGCACATTACCCTAAAGCTATTAACTTTATTTTGTAGTACCTCTTGAGCCGAAGAAAAGTCTTTGTCATAGCAAAGAAATCATCGGCGTATTAAAATAGGATACTGTCAAAATTATTACTTAAACTATGTAGTTCAGCTATATAAATATTAAAAAGAATTGGGCTTATACAGCTTCCCTGACTGACCCCTTTGTACACAGTGACTTCTGCTTGTCCCATGCTTAGAATTCGATTATTAAGAAAATTTATAAGGAGTTTAATGTGTGAGTGGTTAAATCCCATATCTATTAATTTCTGATCCAGAATGGGAATATTAATTGCGTTAAAAGCTGTACAAATCTAAAACAGCGGCCGTTACATGGAAACCACGAGCTTTTAGATTGGCTATGTTATTTATTACATCGTTTATACAATGAGCTGTAGAGTGGTTTTTCCTAAATGCATAGGATCTGGGTGGGATAATGTCGTTTTTATTAATATTTTCTTCCATTCTCAGTTTTATCAAACCTTCTAAGCACTTGAAAACAACACTTAGTAGGCAGATAGGTCTGTTATTTGTAATGATGGAGGAGTCCAGATTTTTTTTTGGAACAGGAATAGCTTTAATTTTTCGCCAGCTATCTGGAAAATCACCATTTTCTAACTTTTCATTTAGCAGGGATACCAGGGTTATGTTGTTTCACACTTCTTGTCAAGTCTCGTGTCTTTTCGATAGTGGCGTTCTCCTCTTAGTGATCGGACTTTCCTCCTCGTGCTTCATCCAAACAACATTACTATCGGACCGTTTGTAATCAAACAACATTATTATCGGATCGCGAAAAACCAAGAGTTGTTGGCCCATAATTCGGGTATTTTTCGACGAATTGCTTCACGCAAACGACGCATAACGCTCAAGTAATATTCCTTATTAACAGTTTGGCCAGGTGGAAGGAATTCATAGTGCACCACACCGCGAAAATCGAAAAAACTGTCATCACAAACTTGATTTTTGAACGACTTTGACGTGCTCTTTTAGGTCTGGCCTCGCCTTTAGCACGATATTCGCTTGATTGTTCTGTTGTTTCAGGGTCGTAAGCATAAATCCAAGTCTCATCGCCCGAGATTATGCATTTGAGCTTGTCCTGATAGTCAGAAAGCATTGTTTCACTCACATCAACGCGATGACTTTTTTGCATGAAATTGAGCGTTTTCGGTACCAAACGAGATTTGACTTTTCGTAGGCCCAAATGGTCTTTCAAAATGATTTTCACAGATCCTTCTGATATTCCGATCATATCAGTAAGGTCTTCACTTCATTGACGTGTTGGTCATCTGTTGACGTCGATGGTCGTCCGGAGCGCTCCACTTATAAACATTTTTCTGGCTTATCTTATATGGCCCACTGTATTTTAGGGCAAACTTTTTATTTACACCGACTGTATGAATTGCCACATAATCACTTTTTCTATTTTAACGAGGAGTTCCATGTCAATTACTATAGGACTGTTCATTTATTTTCTGCGAATTTTGAATATTAACGGATCCCTGCTCAAATAGTTTTACAACATATCATCATAAAATGTATTATCTAAGTACTCCTAAAGCTCATCTACTTCGAACAATAGGACATTAGGCGCAACTTGGGTGCTACTATGTACTGCGTTATTAATTACATACTATATTTTATTAAGTCATTTTTTCTCCACCGGAAGAAACACATTCTAGAGTGACCATCTTTTCTTCACATAGTATGGATCATTTCAGTATTATGCAGTGGTCATACTTAAAACTCTAATCAGTGTTCTCACTATTATTACACTTTCTCTTTGAAATTATACTAGGTAAGGGGCCTAAATGGTCTAAAAAAAAGTGTATTAAATGGAATACTATGCAAGGTTCCATCATAAATACTTATCGGTACCAAATACAAAATACACGATAGACAATTTCTAATAAAATGCTCAACCTTTGTTCTCCGTCTCAAATCCTAAACGCATTTGTCTGTTGCCAAGTCCTAATCTTTCGTGTCATTTTCTAATAATCCGTTCTTCCATGCAGACAGGCATATATACACAATAAGAATCGTCACCATTTTTCCTACTGATAAGTGCATTCCTTAAATCAAAGCTAGACAGGTTCCTGCTTTCTAGTTTCTCTCTCAAGCGAACTATTTCCTTATCTCTCATTAGCTCTGTTTGTAGAATCAGGTCAACGTCATCAGGTAGTGCGCCTACAACTCCAACTACCGGTATTGATTTTAGGAAACCACTCTCACTAGACTCCAATTTTTCAATTATAACATCCATATTAGCTATCTCACCACGTGCTTCACCATTCTCTTCCGCTTCTTCTCCACTAAGGTTTATTTCCAACATAATCGAAAATCTCTTTAAGGATCTTTATTAAAAACATGTACCTCTCTCTAAAAGTCTGTCTCTAAGGTTCTCTGTGGGTACTCCTAGAAGTTTTTTAGCTTAACAACTTAATTATTTCTACTTGCCTACTTAATGCATCTACATGCATCTACATGCCATACATATGCATAATTGAACAATCTTAATTTTCCAACACAAGGGACCATCTAGGTATCCTAGGATTAATAGCTTTTATACTAAGAGTTTTGCAATAACGAAGTGCAATCCGTAATTATTTCAAAACGGCCTATGCTCTAGGAACGGCGCAACGTATTAATTATTGGGGCTGTCGTGGTTTTCCCGGAATAAAGCGTATAGTATAGTAGTATAGGCTAATGGGTTAGCTAGAGCATTTTTCCAGTTGTTAAACGCACTCATCATTCAGTGGAAAAAGACCACCCATCTTTAATAAATCTGTCAATGGTCTAACTATTCGCGCAAACGAAGGAAAAAAGCGTTTAAAATACGAAAATAGTTCTAAACAGGAGTGAAGAGCATGGATATTCTGCGGCATGGGGAAATTTCTCAAAGCTTCCGAAAGCGATTCACTTGGCTTAATCACATCTTTACTAACGCTATACCCTAGGAACTCCCATTCATTCTTTGAAAATACAGATTTCCTCTTATTTATTTCTAAATTGCTTTCACGTTCCCAAGATTTCTATGAGCGCATCTACGGTCTTTGTTGCTATAACTATATCATCCTTGTAGATCTATACACTCTGCTTCCGTATGAAATCTGAAAACGTTTATGGAGATAACTCGTAAAAACACTGCATGGTCATTCTTCAATCCAAAAGGCATTTTCAGGTACTCATATTTTCCATGACGGATAACCAGAGATGTACAGGGTGGGCCAAAGACATGTGACCCATGTGTTTCTTGAATACAATGTTTTAGAATAAGATAATTCAATTTTCGTTTTACAGACATTTATTATGATTCAAGGAAATAAATATTACTTACATTTAGAATATTATTTAGCTCAAGTGCTCGACTTTTTCCCTAATTACAAAATGTGTTTTTTTCGGCATTTTCCATCACTTTCTCGAGCGTATTTTTCGGTATCGCCGCTATTTCACGCTCAATGCTAGCTTTAAGTTCAGCCAAAGTCCATGGCCAATTGGATTTTAAATATCCCCACAAATAAAACTCGGGCGGCGTCAGATCGGGCGATCGCGGTGGCCAGTCTGGATGTATAAGTGAACAATTTCAGCGCGTTCAGGCGGAGTGTTATTATCTATGGTAAAAAACATATTGAACTGAGGCATCAACTGTTTGTCGATTTGACAACGTGAGTCAAAGTTATTAAGAGTTTACATGGGTCACATGTATTTGGCCCAACCTGTATATGGTACGGATTTCTCTTCCACTTCTATTTGTTAAAATCCGCTTTTGAAATCAATCACAGCAAAACAACTTTTTCCCTCAAGCTATTCCAGGAAATCTTCAATAAGGGGCAAAGAAAAATTATCTTTAACTTTACGTTTGTTTAAACCACAGTAGTCAACGCACATTCTACTTTCGCTTTTTCTTTGCATGGACTAAAGGTGACGCATAAGGTGATGTCGTATTACGTTATTTTTAAGTAACTCATCAATAATTTCCGCAATTTTCTCTTTCTCAAAGTAAGACAAGCGCCTTGGAGAACAATAAAACGGAGTCGTATCGGTTAGTCTAATAAACATCCGATATCTAGGTATGATATTATAGTCATATTGGCCATTAAAATAATGAGATTGCGCATCGTCGACAATATCCAAAATTTCTTCAGAATTCGCATTTTAAAACTCAAAGTTATGATTAGAACTAACATTATCAGTTGTATAAGTATTTTTACTTATTTTACGTGTAGAATTTATATTAGCTGTTAAAAGAGAAGCACATTTTAATTTATCGGTACTGAATTTTAATAAAATTAAAGGTGGATGATACTCGGCATTGATGGTTTTTTCTATGAATTGAACTTCGATTATCTATAGCGAGTCTCTACCTAATAACACAGGAAATGGCAAAATATTATCATCGACTATTTTTAACAAAAATGAACATAGCACTTCACTGTGCCCCAAATTGCAATGGGATGTCCTCCTAAGCTATAGAATTTTGATTTTTGTAAACTCAAAACAATATTTTTCGGAATTAATGACTTACGAATAAAGCTTACCGGGCTGCCGGTATGAAACAAACTTACAATGCGTACATATTTTCCCTTTTCACACTCTTTATAATTCAATTATTTGAATTGCTGCCAACTCCTCGGAACCTGATCCCTCGTCCTCCTGCACGGCTGCTACCATTGTTGTCGTCTTCCGCTTGGGGCATTGCTAATACTTATGGTCCACGCTGTGGCACTTAAAGCAGGCCCCTTCCGGCCTTTTGGATTGTCTACAATCTCTAGAAAAATGTACCATTTTCCGATCCTTTAGGATCCTGCATACTGGTCGAATGGACATTGGGCGTCTGTTTAGTTTGCTCCTCCAACTATGAGATCTGGCCAGGCGTCTTCTTTAATTTATCGTACATCATAATTTTCTTTCGCAACTCGTCCAAAGAACTGCAACGATGAATGGGATGCAATCTTCTGTTGCAATTTAACTTGGCCTTACGATAGCCTTACGTTTTGATCCCAGTTCAAACTACGAAGGGCAATTAGAAGAAATTTTTTTGTACCGACTCAATACGGTCAATGTGCACTTGATATTGTGGACTCCACGCCGACGAACAGTATTCCAAAATAGGACGGACAAGGGAGTGAATAATAATTTGGTCGTATAAGAGTCATCAAATTCTTTTGACCAACGCTTTATAAACCCAAGAACACTCATGGCTTTGTTAACAGTGGACATTTTGTGGCAGTCAAATTTAAGTTTAGGGTCCAGAAGAACACCTAAATCGTTAACTGAATATGTATATACGGTCGAGTGGCGTATTTTCAAGAAAGTAACGAAAGGTCGAATACAGCTATCAATTCGGTTCGCAGTCTCGGCCAAGTTAAATCTGCCGTGTCAATCATGAATGATCTCGCAAACGGTTGGCGAAAATAAATCGTTTTTTCTTCGATACGTTCTATGAATCCATGATATTCATATAGTAATCAATCCAACACATCACAGGGTATCCGTAGTCTCCAGAAAAACGTTGAATTAGGGCGTCCAAATCATTCATATCGATGCCATCTCCTCGAGCGGGTTTATTTTGGCTAATTTTCTAGGTCAGCCACCCGTTTACGCGTAACATACAGCTTCTCGATTTGTTGCAAATGTTGGATTTCTGCCTCAACGTTCGCCGCCACTTGATCACGCCGCTGCACGTCCGCAGCCGCCATGCCAGAAACTTCCAGAAATTCTTCAGATGTCACCACTTTGTCGCCTTTTGCCAGCAGCGTCATCTCCCGGGATCGAAAATGTTGGCTCCCCTGGCGAGATTTTCTTCAGCTCCGATTCCACCTGGTTTAGCTTCTCCAGTTTTGCTGATTCCAGACTGTCCATAATGGCCTTCGCATCTACACGCAGTTAATGAATGTTGGCGTCGTCTTGCAAAAACACTCTTTTTCAGTCTCTTACGGGCTTTTAACCCCACACCTGATATGTAAAACTTAAAATTTTTCTGTATTTCACACTTTTTGTCAAGTCTCGAGATTCTTGCTACAGGTCTAAATGTTTCACTATAATCAATTAAGTATTCTTGCGTAAAGCCGCGAACAACAAATCCGGCTTTATATGTATTTATTGGTTCACTGAATTCATTTTGTTCGATTATAATAACCCATTTACAATCTACTATGTTTTTATTTTAAGGCTTTTGTACAATTGACCAGGTTTTATTCAACAAATTTAAGCTTAATTATTTTTTAATAGCTTCCTCCCAATATGTTTACTGTACTTTTCCTCGACAAATTAATTTGGTACTTGCTGACCCGACAGACGTTGTTCTGTCATCTATTCCATGGATTTTGTTGCAATAGTTATGTAATATGAAAGTGAAATCTTTTCACTTCTGTTTTATTGAAATAATTGAAAAAAATTCAATAAGCCACAATTTGGTTTTTATTTCAGAGCCACTTTGTCTGACTACTTGTTTAATTTTACTGCAACGCTGTATGATACACAATAATATTCGTTCTTTTCTCTGGTAAATAAATTAATAATGCTGACGGTAATCCTGCTACGTCCAGCGAGTTTAGAAATTCGGTTGGGTGATGGAGGATATCATCCTCGCTGTTTACATAATCCATTGATTTATGTCATTAATTCACCAATAATCTGATGTTGGATTCTGCTCAACCAGTCATGATTTTCATAATTTTGAGGATTCCCGGGAATGCGTCCTTTGAGTCAGTCATATGACAAAAATTTGCGTGGTATGTAATACATCCAGTTAAATTTTCTGAACTCTGTCATTTCCAATATCTAACAATTAATTGGAAAATACTCTGATTCTGATTATTACGCTGATCTCGCAGCGTCCGGTCTAGGGCCTTTAAAGATTTCTTATGCGCCATAGTACACTCATCCCCGACGATTAATTTGCAGTGCTGCAAAACTTTGGCCATTGAGCAACTCTTTAATTTGCATATTTAACGGTAACTTGAGTGCAGTATAAACTGTTAGACCGCCTTCCAACAATGTAGCTGAAATTCCTGATGAAGCAAATGCTAGAGCAATGTCATTTTGCGTGCGAATGGTGGCTAAAATTAATGATATCAAGAAAGTTATTGATGGCGGTGGAGGAATTTTCTGTTTTAGACGCGCGCGAACCAAAACAGAAAATTCCTCCACCGCCATCAATAACAGCTTCCTTGTGAGAATTGTAAGCATTTTTCTGTTTCTTATTTAACAACGGAAAATTTGTTCAAGATGATTCTCTCATGCATACCAATCATATTGTTTTTTGCGGTTCATGTCTTGATTCAGCGCATCATGCATTGGACGATTAGGTGCTGGCATGTCTAATTGTGATTAAAATAGTATAGTAAATAAATAAATAAATATAGTAAATTTCCTTCCCCAGTTGCAGATCTGGATTCGATCTTCTAATACGCATATGATGTAAGGTATCGTCAGCCATGTAATTTTTATACCCGTTACTCGTAGAGTAATAGGGTATATTGTATTCGTGCAAAAGTATGTAACAGGTAGAAGGAAGCGTTTCCGACCCTATAAAGTATATATATTCTTGTTCAGGATCACTAGCCGAGTCGATCTAGCCATGTCCGTCTGTCCGTCTGTCTGTCCGTATGAACGCTGAGATCTCGGAAACTATAAAAGCTAGAAGATTGGCATTTTGCATGTAGATTTTGATGATATTATGAAAATTTTAATTGATATGTATTTGTTTCGTCAATAAATATCGATTTGCCTAATAAAAGTTTGCCACGCACACTCTAACATCCAAAAACCCATTAAACGATTAAGCCTGGCTAGCGCCTACATTTCCGCCTTTCATGGCGCCATCTAACGGATGACTTTGAAACAGCTGGCCAAGGTGCTCAACAGAGTCAACGTTAATTCTCAATAAGGATTTCTATTAAAATAAATTGCGATGGTTTTCATTTGTCAATACCGGACTATATCCCAAGAACTATGCAATTCAAATCTAGTTAGCCAAATTGGAGGTCTGAGTCAAACAATGGCGTATGTGTGTATGTATGTAAGCATATACATATGTATGTATTTACATTGTACACAGTTGCAATTGCCCGGCAAAGATAACTCCTTTCAAAGAAAGCTATTCGCTATACCCGTTACTCGTGTTGTGCAAACATTTAGACTTTAATATACATAATACTATTTAAGAATGTATGTGTTTAGCCAATATAAGTATGTATGTTTAATATTTCTGCTGGTGCAGGACAAAAGCTGCCTGCGCTAAAGCAGCGCTGGTGCTGATGCTCGTGCTGTAAAGCTGCCAGCACTAAGAGATCGCCGAATTCAAATTGATAATTTGAACTTTTTGTCCTTTTTTCCTGTGGTCACTATAATTCACATTATGTTAAAAAAAAAACAAAAAAAAACACAAGACGGAATATTTATATTAAGTTGTTTAGCTGAGTAACGGGTATCTAATAGTCGAGGCACTCTCTTGTTTAATCAGTAATTTATCACTTTTTAATGCTGATTTAAATGCGATGAGTTACTAATTAAATTGTGATGAATTACTGATTCATAATTTTCATCAGTAATTCATCGCTTCTTCATCAGTAATTCATCGCTTTTTATCAGTAATTAATCACATTTTCATCAGTAAATTTACAAACAAATTTCTATTTATTTCATTACATTTTCATTAGAACGATAACTAATTTTTTTCCCATTTAAAGGGTCCGGCTCATGCGGCTCAACCTGTCCGATGGCATCTAGAATGATAAAATGTTAATAAAAGAAAAACAATCATTCATAAAAACTTACTCAATAAACTTCGAAAAAAATTCAGGAAAATTTGTTGGCTGCCATCTAAGTTGTAGCTCCGAATCTTCTCCGCCGTCAAAACGTTGGTAAGGGTCCGGCTCAACTTTTGTTGGCCCAGAACCCTTACCATGTACTTTTGCTAAACAAATGAAAATGAATATATTAGCCGTACATATGTACAGTTTAGGCAATAAAACAAGAAAGGACGCTAACTTCGGGCGGAGCCGATGTTGATATAGCCTTGCAGAATATTCTGTAAATTATATTCTCCAAAATTATTCATATGATGCATTCTTAATACTTATAATAATCCCAACTTCCTAACTTTAAAAACATCAAAGTTATGGCATTTCCAATCGTTCAGTTATATGACAGCTATAGGATATAGTAGGCCGATCCTTATGAAATTTGGTAGATTTGGCCAAAATAAAACCCATTAAAAATCCTAACTTCCTAACTTTACATACACCTTTACAAACAGTTATATGGCGGCTATGGGATATAGTCGGCCGATCCCGGCCGTTCCGACTTATATAGTGCGTGCAAAGGAAAGAAGGGTGAGTGCAAAGTTTCAATCCGACATCTTTAAAACTGAGAGACTAGTTCGCGTAGAAACTACGACTTACGACTCTTTACGTTGTCCACGCAAAATCTCTTAGGTCCTGGTGCATCCATATTACGAGGGTGGTCCGATAAGAACTTAGCATCCAAAAGAAAAACGAAAATTTTGGAAAAGTGGCGATTTATTTCTCAACATAATCTTCTTTTAGCTCGATTCACTTGACCCAGCTATGCTCAAACTTCTTTAAGCCGTCTGAAAAATACCTTTTCTCGAGGTCTGCAAAAGAGGCCTCTGTGGCGGTGACGACCTCCTCATTCGACGCAAATTTCTGTCCAGCGAGTGACTTTTTCAAGTTTGGAAACAAAAAGAAGTCACACGGGGCCAAATCTGGCGAATATGATGGATTGGGTAGCAGTTCGTAGCCCAATTTGGCATTGGCGAGGGCGGGAAATGTGAGCCGATGCGTTGCCATGATGGAAGAGCACTTTTTTCTGCAATTCGGCGGCGAATCGGCCCAATAATTCGGCGTAGTACAGCCCTGTGACCGTTTTGCCCTTCTCCAGTGTAACGACCTGATTCTTTATTTTCTGCTCGCTAAGTAAACGTGCGGCTAGCTCAGAGAGGTTGTGAGTTCGTTCCACCAAATTTATATTGAGTGACTGCCCGTGACCAAAGGATAACGCCAGAAAGGATTAGGTTGGGGCTGGTTTATTGTCTAAATATAGCCTTATTGCTATTGTTCTGCTACCCGTTGTCGCTGTCTTCTGCTGCGTTGCTTCTGGGTCGCTGCTGCGCTGCTCCTGCTGTGGCGCTGCGTCGCTCCTGGCTTACTGCTGCGTCGCTCCTGGCCTGCTACTGCGTTGCTTCGGCTTGCTGCTCCGGGTGACTGAGATCGGGACGGCTCCACCAAAAACCCTGGATGTTATGCGAGCTTACCTACCGGGTCCGGCAAGGTGTATCGCCTAGCAGGTAGAACAAAGATCTCCCTTAGCGCCTAGCCACCTTTATCGCCTGACACCGCGCAAGGACTCCCTAAGTTTGATTTTACCATGACCTAGCACCGTTGAATCTCAGCGTTGTAGCCTCAGCCTTGTAGACTTGTCGTCGTTCGGCGTCTCGACTTTGCGATCTTGATCCTTGGGCACTTCGGTTTCGATTTGTACTTATTCCGCGTCACGCACTCGCTCTGATTCTCGCACTCGTATTGTCCCGAAATGCGCTTGCGCCGTCCTTTTATAGGTGCTGTAGGTGCCGTTATTTCTCTCGCCGAGCTCGGGTCCAAGGTCCACTGAAGTACCGTTCATTATCGGTGTGTCCTCTTCAGCCGGGTCCGAAGTCCGCCAATTTACCGTATGACCTCTTTGCCCTTGCCCGGCGCGGGTCCTAGGTCCATCGAGGTACCGTTAATTCGCGGTGTGTCCTCTTTAGGCGGGTCCGAAGTCCGCCTATTCACCGTATGACCTCGTTGCCCTTGCCATAGGAGGGTCCAAGGTCCGAATGTTTCCCGTTTGACCTGGATGCCCTTCATTTCTCCGGCTTTCTCGCCTCCTCCGCTGTTGCTAGGCCGATCTCCTGCATCAGGATTTGTGGGGAGTTTAAGACGCCTCAAACTAAAAGTCACCATTTCGTTTTCCCTCGGTCCGGCAGCACCCTGGAATCTCACCACGATCGCGTTTATCGATTGTGTATTCCAGTGTTGCCATCGTCGTTGCCTCTTCGTTGTCTTCAGTTGCCATTTGAATTTTCGAACATAGAAATAACCAATTTGGTTAATCCATCGATCGCAACTATCGATCGACCGCCTATCTCGGCGCCCCCGTCCCTATTGCCTATGCCCGGCAACCCATTGCTCCCAAATGTAAAGCCTAGTATCCAGATCGACAAACGATTACGCTAGCGTAAAAACTTTATGTGCGTCAAATTAGCGTCGGTGACTTAGCGTCGATGGCGGAACGGTGGAATGTGGAACATTGAGGCTGTTTTTATTTTTTGAGCACTTAATTGAAAACTTTTAGATGCAAAAATATTAAGAAAAGAAAATCCTAACTAGATATGTAAGATTTAAGCATATTGGGGGTCTGGAAATATTTCAAAAATGCATTTGAAAAATCGACTCCCCATACTTTGGAGAATATCTCAATTCACAGAGAGTGTGCCAAGATGCACGCTACATCAGCTTAAAGGACGTTACTTCAAGGATATAAACTTAAAATTTTATAAAAATTAAACCCACAGTTTTTGAGAAAATCGCTTTACAGTGGGCAAGCGTCTGAATCAGCCCATACAAAAAAAGGACTACAAAATTGAATTGGAAATAAAGTCCTTCACAGAGCGTGTGCCAAAATGCCGTGTATATAGGCGTATGTAGGGATGTTTTAGTAATGTTTCTGGAAAATTTGATAAAAAAAATTTCCCACAGTTTTTGAGAAAACGCATTACAGTTTGCATAGTTTAAAGGGATATAAAAGTGCCGCCCACTCTATTACTTGAACCAATCGCTAGCCATTGCATGAACCAACTTATTTTCTGTCGTTTAAAATACCAATCGACGCTAACCTTTGAAAAATTTCTACGCCCCTTACAGAGCGTGTGGCAAGTCAGGAGATATTTTAAAAAAATGATAGGCAATCGAATTAACTTTGAGGAAAGTTTCAATCACTTTGAACCCACAGTTTTCTTGGAATTAAAATTTGTTAAGTGAATGGCCACACGGCAGCGTTTCCAAGACAATTACCACTGTGAATCATCAATAGTTATTCGATAGTTAGACAATTGGCGCAATATAGTTTTAAATTGTTCCTAATATACAATCTTCCTAATATTTATCCCACTATCACTCTGCCCTTGCTGATCATTTTAGTGTACGTTTTATCAAAATCCGTTCAGCCGTTCTCGAGATATTCTCTATTTTACACTTAATTACACAAATTCAAGCTTTTTTGACTCCCAGCCCTCGTTTGACTTTGCGGGAATTGTAAATGAGTATTGCAACGTTATTAAGCTAATCCCAAAAAAAAAATTTCAAGAATTGTTAAGCCTAGTATCCAGATCGGCAAACGATTACGCTAGCGTAAAAACTTTAATCTTTCCAGTGTGACCAAAAGTTTGAGAGTTCATCAGATTTAAGCGTGCTACGGTCGTACCGTCAATCAGCTGGGTTTGTTGACAAGCAGTTAAAATTCAAATATCGTATTTGCGGGAAAGAGCCTTTAAAAGATATTATCAAATACCATGGCAAGACAAGTCTGCAGCTGTACAAATAAATTAAAAAACAATATAATTTAAATTTAACAGTTGTTTTTTTTAATTTACTGATAATTAATTGCTAATTTAAAGTTTATAGCTGCACTTTTATTGTGTTTTTTTCGTACATTCTGGACCTAAAAAACATTTTGCTCTGACAAGAGGCACCCCAGAGAGTATTAATGTTATTTTGTCCTCACATGTAAACACCTGCAATCGACTTTTGTGAGTTTTTTGAGTTTTTCCCTCCATTTCTTATAATGTTCAGTGAGAAGCGCACGCCAAAAGATTAAATTTTGTAATCTTTTCGCTAGGGTTCACGTTTCCGCAGACTGGCAACGCTATGGAATTTTCTGGTATTTTTTTCGTCGATCAGGAGACCGACGTGAAAAAAAGGACCGACGAAAAGTGAACGCCAGCTGTTTGCCTCTCGCTCTCTCTCATGACTGGCGTACGGTTTTCGTCGATCAGGATACTAGGCTTTTATATTAAAAGAAATTTGAATACCCTTTAAAATGATGTATTTCAAAAACTTCGATATTTTTGCAAACGTTTGTTTATTTTTAAAAATTGTAAATAAACTAGTTAGAAATTACCAATGTTAAGCTAATCCCAAAAAAAGAATTCCAGAATTGTTAATATTAAACGAAATTTGCATACCCTCTAAAATGGTGTATATCAAAAAAGTTTGTTTATTTTATGCGGTCTCGCTCTTCAGAGATAACGAGCACTTTGGATTCTAGGAATAGGTCGCCTTCTAGGAATTATGGAATTAGCTTCGATACCCACCAAATAAAACAACGGTTTCTACAATTCAAGTAGTTCCAAGAACATGTATGTATATTTTAACAAAATATTAATTGTTTTTAGCTGAGGCTGTAATAAGAACAAGTAATTCCAAGATACGTATTTATTTATATTTTATTGTTATTTAAATTTTTAACAAAATATTATTTTGAGCTGGGGCCCGGCGCTTCATCATCCAGGCTTAAGTTTTTGACTGACTCTTCGACGTTTTGGCGGGGTTTAGCCCTCTTGTTCCGGTGGCGGGGGGGGCGAGGATGTTCTTCTTCGCTCTCTGAAGAGGACCTTTCATCTTTCCTCTTCAGAGCGCACCCAAAATTAAATGTTAAGTTCTGCAAAAATAATAATTATTAATATCTTTGTTTATATATACAATAATATTCTTACCGAGCATCTTTCAAATTTTAATATTTGTGTTGTTTCCGGGCCTTCCTCCTTCTTCCTTACCTGGCTTTCATCCTTCTTTTTATTTTGGCCGTTCATTTTCAATTGATAGTCAAAAATGTTGTGTTGCAAGTCCCGCAAAGTCAAACGAGGGCTGCGCACATTACGTCATTTGTCTAAAGCCTAGTATCCAGATCGGCAAACGATTACGCTAGCGTAAAAACTTTAATCTTTCCAGTGTGACCAAAAGTTTGAGAGTTCATCAGATTTAAGCGTGCTACGGTCGTACCGTCAATCAGCTGGGTTTGTTGACAAGCAGTTAAAATTCAAATATCGTATTTGCGGGAAAGAGCCTTTAAAAGATATTATCAAATACCATGGCAAGACAAGTCTGCAGCTGTACAAATAAATTAAAAAACAATATAATTTAAATTTAACAGTTGTTTTTTTTTAATTTACTGATAATTAATTGCTAATTTAAAGTTTATAGCTGCACTTTTATTGTGTTTTTTCGTACATTCTGGACCTAAAAAACATTTTGCTCTGACAAGAGGCACCCCAGAGAGTATTAATGTTATTTTGTCCTCACATGTAAACACCTGCAATCGACTTTTGTGAGTTTTTTGAGTTTTTCCCTCCATTTCTTATAATGTTCAGTGAGAAGCGCACGCCAAAAAATTAAATTTTGTAATCTTTTCGCTAGGGTTCACGTTTCCGCAGACTGGCAACGCTATGGAATTTTCTGGTATTTTTTTCGTCGATCAGGAGACCGACGTGAAAAAAAGGACCGACGAAAAGTGAACGCCAGCTGTTTGCCTCTCGCTCTCTCTCATGACTGGCGTACGGTTTTCGTCGATCAGGATACTAGGCTTTTATATTAAAAGAAATTTGAATACCCTTTAAAATGATGTATTTCAAAAACTTCGATATTTTTGCAAACGTTTGTTTATTTTTAAAAATTGTAAATAAACTAGTTAGAAATTACCAATGTTAAGCTAATCCCAAAAAAAGAATTCCAGAATTGTTAATATTAAACGAAATTTGCATACCCTCTAAAATGGTGTATATCAAAAAAGTTTGTTTATTTTATGCGGTCTCGCTCTTCAGAGATAACGAGCACTTTGGATTCTAGGAATAGGTCGCCTTCTAGGAATTATGGAATTAGCTTCGATACCCACCAAATAAAACAACGGTTTCTACAATTCAAGTAGTTCCAAGAACATGTATGTATATTTTAACAAAATATTAATTGTTTTTTAGCTGAGGCTGTAATAAGAACAAGTAATTCCAAGATACGTATTTATTTATATTTTATTGTTATTTAAATTTTTAACAAAATATTATTTTGAGCTGGGGCCCGGCGCTTCATCATCCAGGCTTAAGTTTTTGACTGACTCTTCGACGTTTTGGCGGGGTTTAGCCCTCTTGTTCCGGTGGCGGGGGGGGCGAGGATGTTCTTCTTCGCTCTCTGAAGAGGACCTTTCATCTTTCCTCTTCAGAGCGCACCCAAAATTAAATGTTAAGTTCTGCAAAAATAATAATTATTAATATCTTTGTTTATATATACAATAATATTCTTACCGAGCATCTTTCAAATTTTAATATTTGTGTTGTTTCCGGGCCTTCCTCCTTCTTCCTTCCCTGGCTTTCATCCTTCTTTTTATTTTGGCCGTTCATTTTCAATTGATAGTCAAAAATGTTGTGTTGCAAGTCCCGCAAAGTCAAACGAGGGCTGCGCACATTGCGTCATTTGTCTAAAGCCTAGTATCCAGATCGACAAACGATTACGCTAGCGTAAAAACTTTAATCTTTCCAGTGTGACCAAAAGTTTGAGAGGTTATCCGATTTAAGCGTGCTACGGTCGTACTGTCAATCAGCTGGATTTGTTGACAAGCAGTTAAAATTCAAATATCGTATTTGCGGGAAAGAGCCTTTAAAAGATATTTTCAACTACCTTGGCAAAACAAGTCTGCCGCTGTACAAAGAAATTAAAAAACAATACAATTTAAATTTAACAGTTGTTTTTTTTAATTTACTGATAATTATTTGCTAATTTAAATTTCATAGCTGCACTTTTATTGTGTTTTTTCGTACATTCTGGACCTAAAAAACATTTTGCTCTGACAAGAGGCACCCCAGATAGTATTAATGTTATTTTGTCCTCACATGTAAACACCTGCAATCGACTTTTGTGAGTTTTTGAGTTTTTCCCTCCATTTCTTATAATGCTCAGTGAGAAGCGCACGCCAAAAGATTAAATTTTTTTATCTTTTCGCTAGGGTTCACGTTTCCGCAGACTGGCAACGCTATGGAATTTTCTGGTATTTTTTTCGTCGATCAGGAGACCGACGTGAAAAAAAGGCCCGACGAAAAGTGAACGCCAGCTGTTTGCCTCTCGCTCTCTCTCATGACTGGCGTACGGTTTTCGTCGATCAGGATACTAGGCTTAAGCTTTAACGATTCATTTGATGGTTTCACCAAAGCTCTAGCTATCTTCTAAACAAAGAAACTAAGCAAAAAGTCGATCTATTATCGAATTTAAGTGTCTCCATAAGCATCATACGTTTTCTGCCTGCATATTGCTTTCATACTAATTGTCAACAAATGATTCCGTCTCCGTCCCTCTCCCACTCCCACTGCCTTGCATTTCCCTGCGCTTCCTTAAAAATATAAAATGAGCTTTAATACGGTTTTAATTTCTGTAGACTTTAGTTTATAGTTATTGGTGGCCACCCCCACCAAAGTGCCCCAAACTCATTTAATTAGAAAATGAAATACTATCCGCTAAACCGTTAAACCAATCGATAATGTGCTCCCCAAGTGGCCCCAATCGCTTTCAATTGGGAAAAGGTCAATTTTCCTTTCGAAAATTCTGGACGCAAACCGTTTGACCAATCGAATCCGTGTTTTCGCCCAAAAATCGTTTAAGGCATTGTAATTGTTTAAAAAATTTGACCGCTTAGATTTAAGCCTTTTTACTATTTTTAACACCCGTTCTAAAATTACAATTTAGCCAAAAATATCTTCAAACGCCGAAAAATGGCACTTCTAAACTGAGTATCAAAATTTCCTTCGGTAAAGTTTTTCCTTATGCTTTAACGATTCATTTGATGGTTTTACCAAAGCCTCTAGCTATCTTCTAAACAGAGAAACTATGCAAAAAGTCGATCAATTATCGAATTTAAGTGCTCTTTACAGTTATTGCTGCCAGAATACTCAAAAGACGTTTTTTTTTGGCGAAAACCTTGATAGTGTAGTAAAAATATACCATTCAAATTGTTTTTTGCGGTGTTTATTTTTACAGTTTTTTGCCACGCGCGGTTAGGAAACATAAGAGCGGGAGATCGCAGTAGATAGAGAGAGAGGAAAGAGTGTAGCAAGTGCGCAAAAGAAGAAGTTAACGGGGAGACTTTCAATTAGGTCAGAGTCGTATCGAGAAAATTTCTTTGCATAACCGTGTATTTTGGTGTATAACCGTATGTGAGCAATAATATTATTCTTTTAGTTCGCCTTTCTCGGATTTTAATTTTTTCTATAGAATGTGCAAATTTGTTGATATTTTTTATGTTAACTTAAAAATTTGGTGAGTAATGCCAGTTAGTTTCGTTTTTTACTATTCTTAATTAGTAAAGTCATAAATGATTTACATTTAAATGAATATTTTGTTATTTATTAATTATGTGCAGTTGTGATATACCAATTAGCATACTTGCATTTTGTACATATATAAATGCGTTTTTGTAGTTTTTAATCTTATTATTCGATATAAACATTGCATAAATTGCACTATTTAAAAAATATTGTCTTAATATTTAAGACTTCCTGTATGGAGACAGGTATAATGCAAACATAAGACATCGCAAGCGAAGCTGCGGGCACCCTGCTAGTATTAATATAAAAGAGTAAGTAAATGACATTTTATGACAGTTTTTGTTAATATTGTTATTGGCATTGGCATTTCAAGCGAATAGTTTAAATCGTAGAAGAAGGAGCCTGAGGAGAAATTTTTGAACAAGCGGTAAGTTTTTTTTCTTCTGCTCATACTTTTACTTGTTTTTATATATGGCATTGATTGCTTGTGTTTATATATGGCATTGATCAGGGTAGTGTTAATCCGTCAAACGGCGTGCAATCTGTCTGTTTTTATACCCGTTACTCGTAGAGTAAAAGGGTATATTGTATTCGTGCAAAAGTATGTAACAGCTAGAAGGAAGCGTTTCCGACCCTATAAAGTATATATATTCTTGATCAGGGTCACTAGCCGAGTCGATATAGCCATGTCCGTCTATCCGTCTGTCTGTCCGTATGAACGCTGAGATCTCGGAAACTATAAAAGCTAGAAGATTGGCATTTTGCATGCAGATTCTAGGAGTTCCTACGCAGCGCAAGTTTGTTTCAAAAAGGTGCCACGCCCCCTTTAACGCCCACAATCGCTTATATACGATTTTAAAAATTTAAATATTTCGAAAAAGTAAAAATGCAGTTTTATTGTGTTTATCAATACCTATCGAAATGTAGAAGAAAATTTTCAAATCGGACCATTCGTTAAAAAGTTATGCGTGATCAAAGTTTCTATCTTCATCTCCCTCGCACTCCCTTTACGGGTATCTGATAGTCGGGACACCCGACTATAGCGTTCTCTCTTGTTGTGAATATTTCGTGTCAAAAAAATTGCGCTAGTCATTCGGAATAGACGGATGAGCAGGTCTATATTGATTCGTTTGGTTATGCTGTTACAAACACATGTTGAAATTCGAATAACCTCTTGTTTTACCCTTGCAGAGAGTATTATAATTTCAGTCAAAGTTATATACATATGTACATAGTGATATATGTACATATATAAAGTCTTGAAGAGCATTACCAGGCGGGTCGATCTAGTCAGAATTAGAATTACGGTTTTAGTTTACAAAAACCAGACGATTATATAATAGCTGCCATATAAACATTGAAAGGTAGTTGTTTCATAAAACTTGCCGGAGTTTGCTTAGAAGTTTATGTAGTATAGGAGTAGTTAGCGCCGGAATTCTTAAAAGTATTAATATTTTAGAATCGATTTATTGATTTTGATTTTTTTTTAGGTACTATACCGGAATTATTCCTAAAGCTATTTGTATAGCAATAGAAACTGGTCTTGTAAAACCAACAGGTTTTCTACAAGAAAAAGATTTTGAAATAATTCTCAATATTTTTAGAGAAATTAGTTCGACAAAAAATTGTGGTTTCTTTCAAACAAATTGCTTAACCAAAAGGTGGCAGAAAAACGTTGTAATGACTTACAAAAGAATTTTAAGGAATTGCAATTTAAAAACTGCTAATCCAATTTCTTTAAAAGTGGAAAACTCCTCTTTGATTGGCGAAACGCCAAAAACTAATGACGATATCATAGTGACGAATCAAATAAAAGTCTTATAGATTCGCCTAGTCATATTACTACTTCTTCTCTTATAGATGAAAATCATATCGAAGCAATATTAAAATGTGTTCGAAAAACTTCTCGGATTGGTAATTTAAGCTTAAATATTGACGTGGAAATGGTAGATTTGAATCCACGTGGGATTCGCGCACCAAAGCCATAATTAAAAATTCCAGATTTTGAAACAACTGTTTTAGAATGCTGTTGCTCACAGAGAAACAGAGTATTGAGCATGTAATTAGAGAACATTTTTTCACTGTTAATAATGCTTGTTCTATAAATTTTAAGTCTATTGGACTGAATAGAGATTCTCATAGAGCTTATGGATATTGCCAAGATCCATCTTGCAACTATTACAAGTCTCAGAGATTATATAATGGAAATGTTCGAATTTATTCAATCAGAATGGAGGTCCAACATTCCATTAATGCAAAAACAACTACTCAATGCAGAGCCATAAATCGTTTTCTTGCGAAAAAGATATTAAAGGCTGCACTGCGTTTGAATTTAGAAATAAATTAATCAATAAAGCCAACACAAACAGGGCGCTTATTGGCAATGATCAAATGATCAATAAACATTTATCTAATTATAGAAATTTAATATCAGAGGAGAAAAAGACGCCTTTGATATGTGTTCGCGCACTTTGCGCTTTTTTGTCATGATATTTGTTGAATAGTGTAAGGCGGGAGCGGGAGCGTAATAAAGCTTTAATCGCTCTCGCGAATTCGCCCCGTCTGTCGCCCCTTCGTTAAGTTAGGCTTAAGCGTTTTTATAATGAAATTAAAGAGTCAATGTTAAATCGAATCCGATCAAGATCGCACTCCTTTTCGTCGCTTTCGTTCGCAAATAAATCGTTGCTCTCCAATCACAAGTCGCGTATTTTGTTAATACAAATTAGTATTACATTTTTCATGGTGACCCCGACGTGATTGATTGGAAAGAGTTCGTGATTGTGAAAATTAATTTTCAAAACCAAAAACTCGCGTCGGTACGGCAAATATTTTACCGTTTGGAACTGCGTTGGAAGTCTGCCGACCCCTCCCTCTGTTCCTGCTGATACCCTTGTAGTATGCACACATATGAAATATATATATCGACCACCCACTGTACCAAAAGTACTAAGAGGGCAACCACTGTAACACTTTGTCGCAGTGTTTATACAATTCAGGGTCTCGGTCATCAACCTAAGTGCCCGAAATACGAAACGCTTGCAGTGCCTTGGCTCACATGCTGAAAGTGCATGTGTCAGCATAAGTGCAACACGAGCGGACCTCATGTATGTGCATATACCTCCGCGCTCCAGACTAAGTGAGCATATACATATGTATATATTAAGAATATATAGGCCCGTCTCTCCGCTGCCGCTGTTGGCAGCGCCGCTACGAGACTTAGACCTTTTTAGCAAAACAAGAAACTCTTTTGAGCTCAGAGCGGCAACAACGGCTGCTCAGCTCCAAATATAAATTAAATGTAAATGATAAATAAAGAATTAAATAAAGAAAACCAAAGGACTCGAATTATTTGTATAATCTATTACATGGCGACCGTGACAGGACGAGCCCAAATTCGGAAAAGCAAGACAAGGTGGACAACAGCAGTAGCCTATGGAACTGATGGAACACCGAGAGCGAAACATCTACAAAAAAAAACGCAGTGAGTAGAGTGTGATGTGTGCAAAACGTAGTGGCGTGGTGAAATGAATTAAGTTGGAACAACTCGGTAAAAATACATGTCGAAGTTGAACAAATAAAAAGTTTACTAACCGATCGAAAAAATCAAATAACAGCCACACACACATCCACCTACCCTGTAATTCAAAATATTGCCAAGCCTAACCAAAAACTGCCTCCACCAGAAAATATCAATAGTCCCAAGCTGAAGAAGAAGTGCCCGAACGACTGCGAGGGACCACGGTGCTCGCCCCATTGCGAGTACACCTGTGCAGCCAGCACCGGTGCCCCAACATAGAAGACCATCGAGGAAGTTCAGCCTGTGCAGCCAGCACCGGTACCGCCTGAGCCCATAGGCCCAGGACATCAGCAGCTGATACAACAAGTGTGAGGGGTAGGCCGCCCCTTACGCCAGCGAAGGTGCATCATCGAGCCGACAGCGCTTCATAGAGCGCATTTTTTTTTAACCATGCACTGCGTAGCATAATTTTTTTCATTGCACTGTGATGCATATTTTTTTTCATATTATAAAAAAAAAAATTAATGTAAAATTGAGCGACATTAAAGTTGCCCAATTAGCGTGTGGCCTGAAAACTATACAAAAACTAGGCAGGTTTTTACATTGTTAAAAATATATTTTTCACACAATTATTTATAAAATGTTGAAACCAAAATAAAAAAAAAAAAAGTAAGGCCCAATAAGGCAAATTTTTAACTACATGAGCCAAACTAAATGGCAAATAAATTATAAATTTAATTTAATTATACGCTTAAAATAAAAAAACCTATAGCAGCTAAAAGAAAAACACCCAAAATGGGTTTAGTAGACGTGAAAGAAGTGGACTCCACAGCAAACGTCATAAATGAAATAGAGACCAAAACTATGAATACAGATTTAACGAACATTTTATTGTCAATCATTGTCTTTATTATGAGCGCATTTATTTTGTACAAGGCATATATGTTTCATAATAAATGTATATCGAAGAGAGCCATAAATAAAAGACAGGCTAATGATCTGGACAAAATATAAAATACATAAGGCGCCAACAATAATTACAAAAAGATGTTCAAAATATGTATGTCCATATATTGATATATTGAATATAGATGTTATTTTATCCAATAATTTATTACATTATCCAATAATCTTATCTAATGTACAATGAAAATAAATAAAAAAAAAATATATAAAATATGAATACTACAGAGTGTATTAGAATTACTCTTGATAGGGAACCCAACTTTCAGAACAGGGCATTATCAATAATAGAAAAAGGAGCTGAGCCTCTACTGATAAATGAATTCGAATATGAGTACATGAATAGGTACAACTTAGGCTTTTCTCCCTTGATACATTGCTCAAGTACTCAGAAGGCGAAGCACCGTCCCGACCCTAAAAATTAAATCAGTTATTAACAATAACAAGATACTTGGAAGACATATTTCATTAATGGTTTCAAGAATCTAAAAAAAAAAAAAAAATTCCATTAAATAATGGAATGGGACGAATTATATAAAGAACTAAATAATATAAAAATTGATTTTGATAGATCTTATAAGTCACTATCAAGACCCCGGCCAGCACAGCAAAACACTGTGAACAAGCATGCCGAAATATTAGTAACCCGCTTCAATACAGCGCGTATACTAATACACGATCAGAGAGAAAGGCTAAACAAAGCCCATTGGTCTCAGGTATCAAAATATTTAAACAAATTACGGGATAACCTTATAACAATAAAGCAAAGGTACGACTTAACAATTTCAGTACCAACTGTTAGCGTACCACTTGAGTCGCTAAGCCACTTGACGTTCACGGACAGCGCCAGCTCTGCCTGAGCTACCTTTTCTATTTTTACTAACCCTAGCGTATTAACTCCTTGTGTGGGAGACAATTATGATGACTCTGTACCTTTGTATATCTTAGAACATAAGCAATGCAATGCATTTTTAACTAACAGCCCCATACCACTTCTTTGCTATGGTGCCCCCCTTGACTCTGAAAAACGTGTATATAAACCCGACCTTTTGCCCTAATAAAGTCAGTACTCAAGCAATACTTGTGTATTCAACTACTCTGCGTTCTACGAGTGAGCATCGCTGTGTCTTTGGCCCTCATACGCATGATCCCTCCGAGTTAAACCAATTTAAGTGTTGGTTTAGCAACCTATCGTCACTAGAGTATGTTCTAGGGGCAACCATTCCTATAAATAATAAAAAATAGAACTACAAACATTTTGGTGACCCCGACCATTGCATGAAATTCTAGTCAACTTGGCGACTAATTTCTGCACATACTTTGCTAGACAGATTTCCGATCAACTTGGCGATCGAATCATCTAGACTTAAAGTTGTGAAAATCTTGCTCAATAAACCTGACATTGAGCAGAATTCATAACAAAGGGAACTTTGCCTCGTATAATTTTCTGAGCATATTCCCGAACAACTTGAAATTTTCAAGGAGTAACTTATCAACTACAATATTGGAAGTCAACTTGGCGACTCCAATAACACAATTATTTAAAGTAGAAGAAGTCAACCCGGCGACTCTTCCAACTTACAACATCCATATAATCCGATTTCTGGAGTCAACTAGGCGACTCCCAGGATAATCGTCGATTATTTTTCCGAAATTGAAGTAGTCAACAAGGCGGCTCTTCATCTGGAAAACAATAAATTCAAATAGTCAACAAGGCGACTCTTGAATAATTCTGGAAGCGGTAGCATCCAAAAAAATAAAAATTTTTTAACAATATAATCCGATTTACTGGAGTCAACTTGGTGACTCCCAGGATAATCCTCGATTAACGTTCGAGATTGAACAACAAGGCGATTCTTCAAGTGGAACTCAAAAACTTCAAGTAGTCAACAAGACGGCTCTGGAATATTTCTGGAAGCGGTTGCATCCAAAACTAAAACATTTATTTAACACACATATTAAATAAAATAAAAAATACTTTTTTAAATAAAAAGGTTTTAAACTATTTGTTGGCTTTCTTTTCTAATCCGAAAATCCTTAATTGTCTTTGACCATAAATCGGTTGCGAGTAGAAGCGTAGCCAGCTTATATAAGCAAATCAATTATCTTCCAACGGGTCAGGCAATTGTTAAGGCAAAATGGAGGTTGAAAATTTGATTGCCATACAAAGCCAAATTGGCGAAGAAATCCAAATTTTGCTACGGAACATCAAAAAGGATTCCAGCAAACGAAAGGAAAAGGCGTCGTATTTTGAAGACAGAAAACGAAAAATTGAAGAGCATTGGGAAAAATTCGACCAAGGAAATAATAGTATCCTAGAATCATTAAAGGGTACTCCACATCCGCATGAGTATTTTGAAAAACAATATTACAATCATATGCGGACGATTGTTCATTAAGCTATCGAAGAATTTAACTCAAAAATTCTTCAGTTACCGGCAAAAGAAACATCTTCAGAAGAGATGGATCACATACAAAAGCTGATCAGACATCAAGCAGCAGTTCTGGAATCTATGTCAAGAACCATGAAACATATAGCTCCAGAAAACAAATTTACCTATAAATCGGTAATTGATAATTTATGGAAACAAATTGAAAGTCTTCATTTTGAAATCCACAAGTTATGTATAACACCTGAAGAAGTGGGCTATAGTATGGAGCGATTTATCTCCGCGGAAGAAGCAATGTTGCAATTCTGCCATCCATATGCAGACCCCGTTTCAGTAGCCACCAATCAAGCGGTTTCTACAATCTCTTCAATACAGTTGCCAAAAGTTTCCATTCCAAAATTTGATGGAAGCTATCTAAAATGGCAACAATTTCATGACATTTTTAATAAAATGGTTCATGAATCAGCGATACCAAAAATACAAAAAATGTGGTATCTTAAAGTTAATCTGTCTGGCGAAGCAGAAAGGTTAGTCAGGCATTTAGAATTAACAGAAGTTAATTATGATACTGCCTGGACCATGCTTAAAGAACGTTTCAATAATAAGCGGGTCCTTTCGACTGCAATATTTGAAAAATTATTTGATCACCCTAATGTGACGAATGATTCTCAGTCAATAAAAAATCTGCATGACAATATCAATGAATCCTTGCAAGACTTGAAAAATATTGGAATAAAAACAGATACATGGGATCCAGTCCTTCTGTTCCATATGACAAGAAAATAAGATCGGCTTACACACACACTGTATGAGCAAACTATTTTAGATACCAGGGAAATTCAAACAATAAAGGAATTCCTTGGGTTTCTAGAACAACGTTTTCTCGCACTTGAAGCCATCGGCAGAAAAATGCATAAAGAAAAAAAAAAAACAAGTGCTTCAGCAACAACAAGTTCATTGGCATGCCTGTTTTGTCAAAAAGGGCATAGCATTTACAAATGCGAGAAATTTAAGGAGTCAACTCCTGCTGAAAGGCTGACCTGGGTTCAACGAAAAAGGCTGTGCGTCAATTGTCTTAAGGCAGACCACATGACCAAGCAATGCATGTCTAAATATACATGCATAAAATGTAACAAAAAACACAACACATTGCTACATTTAGGTAACGGAAAACCAAATACCGAACCTAAAACGTCAGCTTCTGCTGCTACGAAAAACAGTTGTGAGAACAAATACACACTGTTAGCAACGGCTAGAGTCATAGTGCAAGGACTTAATAATCAAGAAGGAGATTTTCGCGCACTGCTCGATTCCGGATCACAAATTAATCTGATTTCAGAAAGACTGGTTAAGCGTTTATCATTGCAACTACAACCAACAAACCTTCGCATTGAGGGAGTTGGAGGTCAGCCGCGAATAAGTAAAGGACGCGTTAGTGTTTTAATTAAATCAAAACATAGCGATTTTGAAACAAGAGTTGAAGCCTTTGTTCTTCCTCATATTGTGGCCGATCAGCCTACGGAACAAATAAAAGTAGCTGATTTAAAAATCTCAAAAAATATCTGGCTCGCTGATCCACATTTCGCGAAACCAGGAAAAATTTATATATTGCTTGGCGCAGAACATCACTTTTCCGTTATAAAACCTGAACAAATTAGGTCTTATTCAGACCAACCTATTCTCCAGAACACCGAATTTGGTTGGATAATTGCTGGGCAAGTAAACATGAGTGCAAAAATGCCACAAAATTGCATGGTAGTTTCCTCAGCCGAGGAAGCCAAATCATCGTTGGAAAAATTCTGGAAACTGGACAACATGGAACCGATAAGGAAATACCGGACGCCAGAGGAAAGACATTGCGAGAAGCATTTTTTGGAAAATCTTCAGCACGCACAAGATGGAAGGTTAATTGTCAGATTACCTTATTCTGAAGATCCCTCAGCCCTGGGGAAGTCTTGCGATATTGCGACAAGGCGTTTTCTTTCGTTGGAACGAAGAACCAGCCCAGATATTATATAACGATTTTATGGCCGAATACGAAAAACTAGGTCATATGAAGCAAGTATTACCTAGTCAAATACCAAAGGAACATTATTTTATTCCTCACCACTGTGTTCTGAAACCAGAAAGCACTACAACAAAATTAAGAGTAGTCTTTGATGCTTCCTGTAAGACATCTACAGGAAAATCATTAAATGATTTACTTTATCCAGGACCAGTTGTTCAAAGTGATCTGTTTGCGATTCTATTGAGATTCAGAGTTCACAAATATGTTTTTACGGCGGATATAGAAAAAATGTATCGGCAAGTTTGGATGAATCCAAAGGATCAATTTAACCAAATGATTGTTTGGCGCTACAATCCGTCCGAGGAAATAAAATATTACCGGCTGAAAACTGTGACTTATGGCACAACGTCAGCTCCATTTCTTGCCACAAAATGCTTGGAGCATTTGGCCAATAAAAATTTGGAAAAATGGCCATTAGGATCAAATGCATTGAAAAATGATTTCTATGTTGATGACTGCCTAACTGGAGCAGATACAATTATAGATGCTGCAAGGATTCAAGAAGAACTAAACAAAATCTTGCTACCTTGCGGATTTAAACTAAGAAAATGGTGCTCTAATTCACACCATCTGCTAAAGGAATTTTCACCAGATGATATTGCTAGCAACATAAATCTTGGCACTGCATTGGAACATACCAGTGTAAAGACTTTGGGAATTGTCTGGAGCCCTAAGGATGACAATTTGTGCGGAAATTGAACATAACACTCAAACAGTTACAAAAAGAGTGGTAGCCTCTGAGTTGGGACAAATTTTTGACCCACTTGGTCTTTTTGCTCCAGTCATAATCAGAGCAAAAATATTTCTACAAAATCTGTCAGTCCTTAAACTAGATTGGGACACAGAGATATCAGATTCCCTAAAGGAAAGGTGGGAGGCCTTCAGACAAGACTTGCTGTGTTTAAATAAAATGACTATTCCGCGACACATTTATGATGGTAAGATACCTCAAAAACAAGAACTCCATATATTGTGGATGCTTCTGAAAAAGCGTTTGGTGCTGTGGCTTATATACATAAGAGCCATTTATAAGAACAAACAAACGACTGTGCGCTTATTATGCGCAAAATCAAAAGTAGCACCTCTTGAAAAGCAAACCCTACCACGACTAGAGTTATGTGCAGCTGTGTTAGGTGCAGAGCTTGCTGAAAAGGTGAAAAAGGATCTTAAATCAGAATCCATTAAATGTCATTACTGGACAGATTCCACCATCGTCTTATGTTGGATAAATGCAAAAGCATCGAATTTCCATACATTCGTTGCAAATAGGTTGTCGAAAATACAAGATACAACCTGTCCAAATCAATGGAGACATGTGTCATCAAGTCTCAACGCTGCAGATGTACTCTCTAGAGGGATACCTGCATCTCAATTAAGTGCACATACATTGTGGTTATACGGACCACTGTTTCTTCATGGACAAGAAGAGAAATGGCCAGCTCTATTTAAAGCTCCAAAGGACAACACTATTTCTTTGGAACGGAAAACGAAAACTGTTACTTTGGCAACAGTTTCATTGGATTTCATAAATGAATTTAATCACCTTCAACGTCATCCCGAACGCCCATTACCCAATAGCAGCAAGGTCGCATCTCTTCATCTTCATTTGGACGAAAACTCTATTATAAGAGTAGGAACAAGGGTGGAAAATGCCCTAATTTCCCGGGATGCAATGAATCCCTACTTACTCCCATACAATGACAACATCGTAAAAATGCTGTTACATAAACTTCATGAGGAGAACATGCACTGTGGTCAAAATACTTTAAAAGGTATTGCACGACAACAGTATCACATCATCAAAATCACTCCTATGGTTAGAAACGTAATTATGAAATGCGTGCCATGTACCAGGTTTCGTCCAAAATTACTTTCTCAAATAATGGGAAAACTACCTGAGCATAGAGTCTCACAAAACAGACCATTTTTAAATACCGGAGTTGATTATTGCGGACCCTTCTGGATACATCACAAAATCCGAGGCAAGCGACCTGATAAAGCATACATAGCAGTATTTGTTTGTTTCTCCACAAAGGCTGTCCATCTGGAACTTGTCGGAGATTTAACGACTGCAGCATTTCTTGGAGCATTACAGCGATTTATAAGTCGTCGCGGGAAGTGTCAGACCCTATACTGCGACAATGCAACAAATTTCGTTGGCGCCAGCAACCAATTGAAGGAGTTAAAGGAAACAATCCACTCACAGCAGGCTAAGAACTCCATACTTCAGCTGTGCAATACGAAGGGTGTTCACTTTAAATTTATTCCACCAAGATCCCCTCACTTTGGTGGATTATGGGAAGCTGCAGTAAAGTCAGCAAAAACGTTGTTATTAAAAAATGTGTCCACTGCAAACCTCACCTTTGAGCAGTTGAGCACTGTCATAACAAATGTCGAGGCAGTATTAAATTCTCGGCCACTTACTCCAATGTCGAATGATCCTAATGACTTTGCAGTTCTTACACCAGGTCATTTATTGATTGGAGAAGCACTAGTCGCTCAACCAGACCCAGAACCACTTAGAATAAAATCACTACCTGAACAATGGGAAGTGGTGCAGCGACTCAAGCACACATTCTGGACGCAATGGTCCAGAGAATATTTAACAAGCCTGCAATAACACTCAAAATGGAAACAGGCCCATAAAAATGTAAGAGAAGGCATGATGGTTATTGTCAAGGAAGACAATGTGCCTATGCTTCAATGGCCTATAGGACGAATAATAAAAATTTATCCAGGCCAAGATGGATATGTGCGAGTTGCAGACGTAAAAACTGCAACAGGAGTTTTTAAAAGAGCAATCCATAAGCTTGCTCCACTATTCCGTCAAGAAGATCCAGGAGAAAAACGCAAGGAAATTAATGAAGAAGATGCTGAAGAAGAAACAAAGGAAGATCAAGAGCCAAAAAGACGAAAGAGCCCATCCTTACCAATGATATCGATGCCATTATTAATCTTGCTGCTTCTATTACCATTAGCCATCGCCAGTCCAATTAACATAACCAGGTTTGGTTCTAGGCCAGGAATTTATTACGAAAAAATTGGATCTACTCGACTAGCAACTGCAGAATGGACAATCATAGCTTATTATGATTTAAAGCCGTATCTCGAAGATGTAAAGACATTTTACACGGGGACACTTAAGGTTGGTCAAATGTGTTCACATATACAACCAGTTCAAGCATGTGCTGCTGTATATAACCATTTTCAACACATTTACGATGAAATAAAAACTGAAAATGATTTACTCCACATGTCAAGAATACGTCGTTCTCCCTTGGACATAGTGGGAAATATTGCCAACAGTTTATTTGGCGTATTAGACACAGAGTATGCCAAGAAGATGTCATCAACTATTCAAAAGGTGAAATCGAATGAAGATTACATTTTAGAATTAGTTAAGAATCAGACTTCAATAATTGATTCTACGATAAACATCATGAAACGAGATGAAGCTACCATCGATAAACGGATTAAAATAATGACTCAGCAAATGGAGGATATAGCCAATGCTCGTCTAGATTCTCTTAAAGCCTTTCAATGGTATATTGCATTAACAAATCAATTATCCATATTGGCGGCAAATCTTCAAAGAATTCAGACAGAGATTTCACATGTTCTGACAAACGTCCATCACAATGAAATTAGCCCACTGCTCGTTTCTCCCAAGCAACTTCGACAACATTTAAACAAATTAAAAATTCACATGCCTCAAGGAAAAATGCTTCCTCTCATCAACGATGATATACTTCAATTATATAAGTTAATGAGGGCAGAAGCAAAGGTGGTAAAGGATTATGTAATCTTTAAATTAACACTGCCATTATTATCAACACAGTTATTTGAAATATATAACTTGATTCCAATACCGGTAATCATCAACAATAAAATGATTTCCCTTGATATTGAATTTCCAATCATGGCTGTGAATCAACATCGAGATCAATTCATAACTATGTCATCAGGTGAATTTGATCTTTGTAATTCAATTAATGACGAAGAGTATATTTGCTCAGATAAGCAATCCATGTTTTCTATTGAAAATCATTGCGAGTTTCAAATGTTTAATAACAAATCATCGTCATTGTGCCAAACAAAAAGTTCGACGAAATCATTCTCATGGCAAAGATTAAGAACAAAAAATCAATGGATATTTTCAATTAAATCACCAATGGAGTTATCAGCATGATGATCAATTATCAACAATTACAATTGATAATATCGGACTTTTATCCTTGGATCCGAAGTGCACTCTAAGAAATCCTTTTCTGAGCGTAATTGGTCATCAGGTAACCTCTACTGGAACATTGAAGTTATCGTATGCTCGATTTGGCAGTCTGAATGAATCTTTAACACCGCTTCCTAAAGTTTCACACCCAAATAATTCATTGAAGCTAAGTTATAATGAATTAAATGAGCTCAGTAAAGAATTGATTCCGAGAATAAAAATAAAAATGCCAAACGAGATCGATGATCTACAACATCACCACATAAGTTCATATGTCGCCCTAATTTTATCACTTGGGGTGATAATATTTTATGTATGGAGACGTTTCCAAAAGAGATCACATCATTTAACTTCGCCATCGTCAAAGGACATCGACTTACCAGAGAAGCCAGCGTTAACCAACTCCCCAAGAAGACATCACCAGACACCTGTATCCGACGCCTTTGAGATCAACATTGGATGATGTTGAACACCTGTTCAACGGCCGGGAGTATGTTAGCGTACCACTTGAGTCGCTAAGCCACTTGACGTTCACGGACAGCGCCAGCTCTGCCTGAGCTACCTTTTCTATTTTTACTAACCCTAGCGTATTAACTCCTTGTGTGGGAGACAATTATGATGACTCTGTACCTTTGTATATCTTAGAACATAAGCAATGCAATGTATTTTTAACTAACAGCCCCATACCACTTCTTTGCTATGGCGCCCCCCTTGACTCTGAAAAACGTGTATATAAACCCGACCTTTTGCCCTAATAAAGTCAGTACTCAAGCAATACTTGTGTATTCAACTACTCTGCGTTCTACGAGTGAGCATCGCTGTGTCTTTGGCCCTCATACGCATGATCCCTCCGAGTTAAACCAATTTAAGTGTTGGTTTAGCAACCTATCGTCACTAGAGTATGTTCTAGGGGCAACCATTCCTATAAATAATAAAAAATAAAACTACAAACACCAACTATCCTAAACACACCGTTGAAGATACAAGCTAGAGAAGAGTCAGAATCATCAGATCCACCAGTACAAGCTGAGGCTGACGACCCTATCTCTACAGATCCCGATATAGAGGAAAAAGATATAAACAACCTCACTATTCCGGCAGTCCTTATTCAATCTCAATTATCAGACTAGGAATCGACCGACTCGGATTCTCACAACAGCATTGTAGAAATAAATCCAACCACAATGGCTGAGGGGATAATTGCCCAAAGGGCATACATTAAAAATATATCAAATGCCATCCCGGAGTTTAACGGGCAAAGGATACACCTTCAGAGATTCGTAACAGCTTTGAAGTTGGTTATCCTTACGAAAGGTACATTCGAGGTTTTGGCTGTAGAAGTCATCAAATCCAAAATAATTGGATCGACATTATACAGAGTCCAAAACGAAACCACAATAGAAGCTATAATTAAACAAGAAAGGAAAGCTAACTTCGGACGTAGCCGAAGTTGATATACCCTTGCAGAATATTCTGTAAATTATATTCTTCAAAATTATTCATATGATGTACTCTTAATACTCATAAAAAGTCCCAATTTCCTAACTTTAAAAACACCAAAGTTATGGCATTTCCAATCGTTCAGTTATATGGCAGCTATAGGATATAGTCAGCCGATCCTTATGAAATTTGGTAGGTCGAATTGATTGGCCAAAAATAAAACCCTTAGAAAATCCCAACTTCCTAACTTTACAAACACCAAAGCTATGGCATTTCCGATCAATCAGTTATATGGCGGCTATAGGATATAGTCGTCCGATCCTTATGAAATTTGGTAGGTCGGATTAATTGGCCAAAAATAAAACTCATAGAAAATCCCAACTTCCTAACTTTAAAAACACCAACGTTATGGCTTTTCCGATCGTTCAGTTATATGGCAGCTATATGATATAGTCGCCCGATCCGGCTCGTTCCGACTTATATACTACCTGCAATAGAAAGACAACTTTTGGGAAAGTTTCAAGCAGATAGCTTTAAAACTGAGGGACTAGTTTGCGTAGAAACGGACGGACAGACGGACAGACGGACAGACGGACAGACGGACGGACGGACGGACAGACGGACAGACGGACATGGCTAGATCGACTCTCCTGGTGATGCTGATCAAGAATATATATACTTTATAGGGTCGGAAATGTCTCCTTCACTGCGTTGCAAACTTTTGACTGAAATTATAATACCCTCTGCAAGGGTATAAAAACTGCAAGATACTATAGTCGGAGAAACAATCCAAAAAGGTAAAACTTTATCTGCAGTTTTTCACCACAGAAATTGACAACCTACGAAAGCTCCATGAAGTTTCGTATATTGATGAAGGCCTATCGGCCGAACACGCTGACAAATTCAGCACCAAGGAAGCCATCACCACAATGGTCAAAAATTGTGAGCATAGTCGCCTCAAAACCATATTGGAAGCAGGCAATTTTGCAACCATGAACGAAGCCGTCGCCAAGTACATACAATGTAGTACTGAAACAAGAAAGAACGCTATAGTCGGGTGCCCGGACTATCAGATACCCGTTACTCAGGTAAAGGGAGTGCGAGGGAGATGGAGATAGAAACTTTGATCACGCATAACTTTTTAACGAATGGTCCGATTTGAAAAATTTCTTCTACATTTCGATAGGTATTGATAAACACAATAAAACTGCATTTTTACTTTTCCGAAATATTTTTTTTTTTAAAATCGTATATAAGCGATTGTGGGCGTTAAAGAGGGCGTGGCACCATTTTGAAACAAACTTGCGCTGCGTAGGAACTTCTAAAATCTACATGCAAAATGCCAATCTTCTAGCTTTTATAGTTTCCGAGATCTCAGCGTTCATACGGACAGACAGACAGACAGACAGACAGACAGACAGACGGACAGACGGACAGACAGACGGACAGACGGACAGACGGACATGGCTAGATCGACTCGGCTAGTGATCCTGATCAAGAATATATATACTTTATAGGGTCGGAAACGCTTCCTTCTAGCTGTTACATACTTTTGCACTAATACAATATACCCTTTTACTCTACGAGTAACGGGTATAATGACAGGCAATGCCAATTCCTTATTGTACACCCAAGGTGGAAATAATTATCGCGGTAATAATTATAAAAACAATTATCGCGGTAGAGGGTAATAATCGAGGTAATTATAACAATACCAGATATTATCATAATAACGGATATAATCAAAACAATGGTTATAACAGAAATAACAATAACAGTTATTACAGAAACATCAACCGTGGTGGAAACAACAACGGCGGAAACAGCCGTGGGGAAAACAACAACAACCACTATAACAACGTTAGGGTAGCACAAACAAATTCGGGAAACTCCCAACCACCTTTAGATACACGACAGTAAATAACATACAAATTCACACTCTAAATCTCAGTCAAAATACATTCACTTTCATGAACGTAGCAACAGGACAAGAATTAGTTTTCTTACTAGACACAGGTGCGGAAATATCCATATTGAAGGAAAATTCCGATAATTTTCAAAACATTCAACATTCACATCATAAACATACAGGGTATAAGTCAGGAAGTTACCAAATCAAAAGGGTTAACTTCAATTGAAATTCAAACTTCTAAGTACATAATTCCACATGATTTCCATATCGTAAATATGCAATTCGCTATTCCATGTGATGGAATACTAGGAATCGATTTTATCAAAAGATACAACTGTCAATTAGACCTCAAGCCGTCTGAAGACTGGCTTATAATAAGACCAAATAACCTAAAATATCCAATTTATGTTCAAATAACATACAGTTCTGGCAACAACTCCCTAATTCTGCCAGCAAGATCCCAAGTCATGCGAAAAATCGAAATAAATTCAGAAGAAGACAGTGTATTAATTCCGAATCAAGAAATTCAGCATGGTATCTATATCGCAAATACCATAGCAACAGTCCAAAATGCATGTATAAGATTACTAAATACCACGAACACAGATCAAGTAGTTTATATCAAAAATATTCATCATTAACCAATTTCAAACTACGAAGTAGTAAAAACTGACTTAGAAACCAGACAAAAAATTGTATTATCCGAACTTGCAAAAAACTTCCCGCCCGCTTTCCTACCCAGTATAGTGATGTATTCGGACTAGAAACCAAATCGATCACTACCAATAATTTTTATAAACAAAAGCTGAGATTAATTAATGATGAACCCGTATATATAAAAAATTATAGAAATCCTCATAGTCAACAAGACGAAATTCAAAAACAAGTCCAAAAACTCATCAATGATGAAATAGTGGAACCCTCTGTATCACCTTATAATAGCCCACTTTTGTTAGTACCAAAAAAGTCACTTCCAAATTCGGAAAATAAAAAATGGCGATTAGTAATTGACTATCGTCAAATTAATAAAAAACTCTTGTCTAAATTTCCACTCCCTAGAATAGATGATATTTTAGATCAACTAGGTAGAGCAAAATATTTCTCATGCCTTGACTTAATGTCAGGTTTTCATCAAATTGAACTGGAAAAAAGTTCATGGGATATAACATCCTTTTCAACAAACAATGGTTCCTAACGCTTCACGCGATTACCATTCGGTTTAAAAATAGCGCCAAACTCTTTTCAGAGAATGATGACTATAGCTTTCTCTGGATTAGAACCTTCGCAAGCATTTCTTTATATGGATGACTTAATAGTCATAGGTTGTTCCGAAAAACATATGCTCAAGAACTTAACTGATGTTTTCGAGAAATGTAGGAAACACAACCTAAAGTTACAACCTGAAAAATGTTCAATTTTCATGCATGATGTAACTTTCTTAGGACATAAATGCACAGAAAAGGAATCTTGCCTGACGACAAAAAATACGACGTAATTCAAAATTATCCAGTCCCACATGATGCGGACAGCTCTAGAAGATTCATTGCATTTTGCAATTATTACAGACGTTTTATAAAGAATTTTGCTGAATACTCCCGTCACATAACAAGGCTATTTAAGAAAGATGTAAAATTCGAATGGACAACACAATGTCAAAATGCCTTCGAACGTCTTAAATCAGCATTAATAAATCCTACTCTGTTGCAATACCCAGATTTTAGTAAAGAATTTTTCATAATCACAGATGCTAGCAAATACGCTTGTGGAGCAGTCCTAACTCAAAACAAAAATGGACTACAGCTTCCAGTTGCATACGCATCAAGATCCTTTACAAAAGGTGAAAGCAACAAGAGCACTACAGAACAAGAATTAGCATCCATTCATTGGGCAATAACACACTTCAGACCATATATTTGTGGTAGATACTTCACTGTCAAAACTAACACGAATGAGACTTGAATTGGAGGAATATAATATTACGGTAGAGTATCTAAAGGGTAAAGATAACTATGTAGCCGATGCGCTCTCTAGAATAACCATCACATACTTAAAAAATATACAAACAAACAATACAATTCTGAAAGGGACTACCAAAAATTCTGCGCAGGAAAAGAACAAATAGAATTGCATAAGCAATCTTTAGAAAAAGCTTCAAAGCCCAACGTATATGAAGTCATTAATACATAATGATGACGTACGCAAAGTAGTGACCTTGCATGTAAATTATAAAATGTGTTTATTTAAGCACGGAAAGAAAATTACAGCAAGACATGATGTTAGCGATTTGTATACTAATGGAACCATTGACTTAGGTCAATTCTTTCAAAGGCTTGAAAAGCAGGCCGGTATTCACAAAGTCAGCCAACTCTAAGTGGCACCCTGGGAAAATATCTTTGAACATGTTTCAATTGATAATTTTAAAATTATGGGCAATAATATATTGA
Organism: Drosophila prolongata; assembly: GCA_036346975.1. Classification (NCBI taxonomy): domain Eukaryota; kingdom Metazoa; phylum Arthropoda; class Insecta; order Diptera; family Drosophilidae; genus Drosophila; species Drosophila prolongata. Next base: position 670,697 of record JAYMZC010000108.1, read on the forward strand.
AATCATTGAGAGTAGCGCTATTCAACCCGGTGACCGTAATAAAAAATAATAAAGAAAAAGAAGCTATATTGTCTACATTCCATGATGATCCAATACAAGGTGGTCATACAGGCATTACAAAAACCTTGGTCAAGGTCCAGAGACACTATTACTGGAAAAATATGTCCAAAGACATAAAAGAGTACATAAAGAAATGTCCTAAATGCCAAAAGTCGAAAACGACTAAACATACTAAGACCCCACTAACTATAACCGAAACTCCACAAAGAGCTTTTGATATAGTAATTGTAGATACTATTGGTCCACTTCCAAAATCTAGTAATGGAAATAATAAGCAGTAACACTCATTTGCGATTTAACTAAATACCTAGTAGCTATACCTATACCAAATAAAAGTGCAAATACAGTAGCAAAAGCTATATTTGAAGATTTTATTCTGAAGTACGGTCCAATGAAGACGTTCATTACGGACATGGGAACAAAATATAAAAATTCAATTATTAAAGATCTATGTAAATACTTACATATTAAAAACATAACTTCAACTTCACAACACCACCAGATTGTAGGTACCGTGGAGCGAAGCCACAGAACACTCAATGAGTTCATTCGTTCATACATCTCAGTTGACAAAACAGATTGGGATGTATGGCTGCGATACTTCGTCTATTGTTTTAATACAACCCCATCTATGGCACATGACTATTGTCCAAATGAGCTAGTTTTTGGTAAAATTTCAAATCTACCAAAACATTTTAATAACATAGATAAAATAAAACCCCTTTATAATATAGAAGATTATACTAAGGAATCCAAATTTAGATTATAACAGGCACTTAAGAGAGCTAGACTAATGCTAGAATCTCATAAGTTAAAACAAAAAATTAGTTACGACAAAACTAGTTTAGATTTCGATTTAAAAATAGGAGATCAGGCTTTATTGAAAAATGAAACAGGACATAAGATAGATTTCAAATATACAGGTCCTTATAAGGTAGAACAAATAGATAGAGATAACATAACTATAATAAATAATAAAAAAAAAAACAAACAGAACATAAAGATAGATTAAAACTCTTTATTTCATAATCAATTTTTATTTCATAAATATATTTCGTATGGCCATACATAATATAAGAGCATATAGGATAACCATATCTAAAATAAGAATACACAATAATAACAAAAAAACAAGAAAGAAAAGCTAACTTCGGGCGGAGCCGAAGTTGATATGCCCTTGCAGAATATTCTGTAAATTATATTCTCCAAAACTATTCATATGATGCATTCTTAATACTCATAAAAAATCCCAACTTCCTAACTTTAAAAACACCAAAGTTATGGCATTTCCAATCGTTCAGTTATATGGCAGCTATAGGATATAGTCGGCCGACCCTTATGAAATTTGATAGGTCGGATTGATTGGCTAAAAATAAAACCCATAGAAAATCCCAACATCCTAACTTAACAAAAACCAATGTTATGGCATTTCCGATCAATCAGTTATATGGCGGCTATAAGATATAGTCGGTCGATCCTTATAAAATTTGGTAGGTCGAATTGATTGGCCAAATATAAAACCCATAGAAAATCCCAACTTTCTAACTTCACAAACACCATAGTTATGGCATTTCCGATCAATCAGTTATATGGCAGCTATAGGATATAGTCGACCGATCCTTATGAAATTTGGTAGGTCGGATTGATAGGCCAAATATAAGACCCATAGAAAATTGCAACTTCATAACTTTACAAACACCAAAGTTGTGTCATTTCCGATCAATCAGTTATATGGCAGCTATAGGATATAGTCGGCCGATCCCGGCCGTTCCGACATATATACTGCGTGCAAAAGAAAGAAGGGTGTGTGCAAAGTTTCAACTCGATAGCTTTAAAACTGAGAGACTAGTTTGCGTAGAAACAGACAGACGGACAGACGGACATGGCTATATCAACTAAGGAGGTGATCCTGATCAAGAATATATATACTTTATAGGGTCGGAGATGTCTCCTTCACTGCGTTGCACACTTTTGACCAAAATTATAATACCCTCTGCAAGGGTATAACAAGAGAGAACGCTATAGTCGGGTGCCCCGACTATCAGATACCCGTTACTCAGGTAAAGGGAGTGCGAGGGAGATGGAGATAGAAACTTTGATCACGCATAACTTTTTAACGAATGGTCCGATTTGAAAAATTTCTTTTACATTTCGATAGGTATTGATAAACACAATAAAACTGCATTTTTACTTTTCCGAAATATTTAAATTTTTAAAATCGTATATAAGCGATTGTGGGCGTTAAAGGAGGCGTGGCACCATTTTGAAACAAACTTGCGCTGCGTAGGAACTTCTAAAATCTACATGCAAAATGCCAATCTTCTAGCTTTTATAGTTTCCGAGATCTCAGCGTTCATACGGACAGACAGACGGACAGACGGACAGACGTACAGACGGACAGACGGACAGACGTACAGACAGACAGACAGACAGACAGACAGACAGACAGACAGACAGACAGACAGACAGACGGACATACGGACATGGCTAGATCGACTCGGCTAGTGATCCTGATCAAGAATATATATACTTTATAGGGTCGGAAACGCTTCCTTCTAGCTGTTACATACTTTTGCACGAATACAATATACCCTTTTACTCTACGAGTAACTTGTATAAAAATAGAAAAATATATATAAATAAAATAAAAATTTTCTCAAAGTTTTCTCAAAGAAAATAACTCCATTATATTACGTTATTTTTCAAAAGGAGGGAGATGTAGTATGCAAGTTATATAGCACATTACTTAGGGCCAGTTACCCGATTTATAAACAACTTTGAGCCCAGCCCGATTTCCAAATAATTCAGAATTGACTCCGAGATAAACCCGTAGTCAGCTATTTCATTCAACTACGCCTTCGACTGGTTCCCACCCATATCATTTCACACTCCGCATTGAACGGATTCTGTAAACATCCTTAGCCGATATTCTAAACGTCGGAGACCCAAAGCGACCCTCGAAGCTCGATAATGTAAACACCGATTTTCGGCAGAATCTCGACTTCAGATTTAATTGCCAAATTTCATCATCCTATTTTGCCGACTCTCTTGAGTCAATCTCTTAATCAATTTTTGAAGATAAAATCTCTTAAGCCGAGGTTTGATTATTAATCATTCAGCCCAAGTGCGGCAGTCCGTTTTTGAGATCCGAAAGAATAAGAACAATAGAAGTGAATAAATTATAAGATCGGAGCAGTGAACTATTCTAAGTGCAACCTATGAAATGTTAGTGATAAGTGAAGTTAATTTTTTCTTTCCTTTGCGCACCGCGATCGTCGAGTGTTTTTTTCACCATCTCTTCCAGCTTGCTACCCGGCTACGTGCAACATCCGCAACGCCCGACGAAGCAGCTCCCAATCGACGAACACCCCCAACGCCCCAGCTCTTCAAATGCTATAATCCATTTTTAAAAATATAAAAACCTCCCTAATAAAAGTAGTGCTTGTCAAAAATTTTTTACTGCTCCGGACACATAAATTTATAAAATTAATAAAAATAAAATTACCAACCAAAAATTTACAAAAGTGAACAATAAAATAAAAAAGAACCAACACCAGCAAAAAATTCAAAAAAGTGAACAATTAATTATACAAAAGGAAAATCTACAAAGAGAAAAAAATTCAAAATCTACAAAATACAAAATTCAACTAATAAGTTGAATACAAAAATCTACCCAAAATCATCAAAAAGAAAAAACAAAAAAATACCAGGCTGTATGGCAATCCCTCGCCAAATAAAGAAGGAAGACAAACCAAATTAATTTGGAAGGAAGACTAATAGAAGACCCCAACAAGGATCATCGGCTGGAAGAAGGACAAGTCGTGAGCGAGAATATTTTTATACCCTTGCAGAGGGTATTATAATTTCAGTCAAAAGTTTGCAACGCAGTGAAGGAGACATTTCCGACCCTATAAAGTATATATATTCTTGATCAGCATCACCAGGAGAGTCGATCTAGCCATGTCCGTCTGTCCGTCTGTCCGTCCGTTTCTACGCAAACTAGTCCCTCAGTTTTAAAGCTATCTGCTTGAAACTTTCCCAAAAGTTGTCTTTCTATTGCAGGTAGTATATAAGTCGGAACGAGCCGGATCGGGCGACTATATCATATAGCTGCCATATAACTGAACGATCGGAAAAGCCATAACGTTGGTGTTTTTAAAGTTAGGAAGTTGGGATTTTCTATGAGTTTTATTTTTGGCCAATTAGTCCGACCTACCAAATTTCATAAGGATCGGACGACTATATCCTATAGCCGCCATATAACTGATTGATCGGAAATGCCATAGCTTTGGTGTTTGTAAAGTTAGGAAGTTGGGATTTTCTAAGGGTTTTATTTTTGGCCAATCAATCCGACCTACCAAAGGATCGGCTGACTATATCCTATAGCTGCCATATAACTGAACGATTGGAAATGCCATAACTTTGGTGTTTTTAAAGTTAGGAAGTTGGGACTTTTTATGAGTATTAAGAGTACATCATATGAATAATTTTGAAGAATATAATTTACAGAATATTCTGCAAGGGTATATCAACTTCGGCTACGTCCGAAGTTAGCTTTCCTTTCTTGTTTTGTTTTTTATATTAATTAAGAAAAATTATAAGAAATATAAGAATACAAAGTGGAAAAGTTAATTAAAGATTTTGAAAATATTTTAAAAATGAATCCAGAACAATCAATCAGTTATATGGCAGCTATAGGATATAGTCGGCCGATCCCGGCCGTTCCGACATACAGTCAGCACAACATTTATTCGGACACCCGTGATTTTCAACTTGATTCATTAATAACTCAACAAAAACGTAACGAAAACAAACAATTTATATTTCATCGTAAAGGTTAACATTCTTAGAATATATTTTAACAAAAAAATAAGGAACTTTCAACAGTAAAATTAGATAATATCTTAAATGAACTAAAAAAGGCAGAATTTTACGCACAAAAATTATTCGAACACTTCAAAGAATATTAGAAGAATAACATATTTCTTGGTGTTTTAATATTTTTAATATTTGGTGGGCCCTCCCTTAGCATCAATGACAGCTTGTAAGCGTCGACCCATGCTTTTTACCAAGTTGCTGGTCTCATTAGCGCTAATTTGATCCCATTCAGCCATTAATGCCGTTTTTAAGGACTCCTTGGACGAAATGACGTGCTTCCGTATCCTTTTCTCAAGAATATGGGAATATGGGATTTAAATCAGGTGACTGCGGAGGTGTTTTCAGCTGCTTGCAGTGATATAAAAGCCACTCTTGCACTAAATACGACGAATGTTTTGGGTCATTGTCTTGTTGAAACAACAATGTCTTCGGATCTAGCCCAAGTTTTATAGCACTGGGAATCAAATTTTCGCTCAAAATGTTTTTATACATGATCTTATTCATTTTTATCGTCAATGAAGACCATTCCACCGACTCCTCCTGCAGATACACACCCCCCAAACCATTACATTCCCGCCACCATGCTTAACAGTAGGAATTAAATTCTTCTCTTTCATGGCTTCATTTGGTTTCCTCCACACTTTCGAGGGCCCATCGTGTCCAAATATATTAAATTTGGATTCGTCGCTAAAAATTACTTTCTCCCAAAACGAATCCGGCTGGTTTAAATGCAGTTTTGCAAACTCCAAACTCTTTTTCTTGTTCACGTCAGAAATAAATGGTTTTCGGCGAGCAACCCTCCCATGTAATCCAGCCTTGTGCAGGTGGTTTCTGATGGTTTGAGGACAAACTTTTTTTTGCGTAGCTTCCTCTATATTCTTTCGAATTGTTGTTGATGTTATTCTAGGATTTTGCAACACCGTAGACACAACTTTTCGTTCCTCGCGTGGTGTTAAAATTTTAGGCCTCCCAGCATTTTTGTGATTTGCTGCTAATTCTCCAGTGTTAAGGTATTTTTTGATTATGCTATGTATTGTAGAAGGTGATTTTCCAAGAACTCTTCCGATTTCGCGATAGCTACGGTTCTCTAAATGTAATTTTAGTATGGATTTTCGCAAATCAAGTGTCAAATCTTGACCTCGTCCCATTTTGTGTTATCGTAGCAAGAATCTCAGCAAAACTAACCGAAAAACCAAAAAAAAATCGAAACTGAAGGCTGATCCAAAGTAATTCCAAAAAAAGTATTAAAAAGAATCGGCGATTACCGTTGCTTTCGGAAATAGAAGTCAATAAATGACAAATGTCCGAATAATTTTTGTGCAGCATTTTATGCAGTTTTTTCGCTTTCCCTTCCATATTTTCGTGGGGAATACAAAAAATGAATGTTATTTTGTATAAATGTGTTAAGAAAATAACTGTTTCCATGATACTTAAAAAAAAAGTTCCTAAAATTACAAAAGTTCCGAGAAATAAGCCATTAAACTTGATAATAATGAGTGTCCGAATAAATGTTGTGCTGACTGTATATACTGCGTGCAAAAGAAAGAAGGGTGTGTGCAAAGTTTCAACTCGATAGCTTTAAAACTGAGAGACTAGTTTGCGTAGAAACAGACAGACGGACAGACGGACATGGCTATATCAACTAAGGAGGTGATCCTGATCAAGAATATATATACTTTATAGGGTCGGAGATGTCTCCTTCACTGCGTTGCACACTTTTGACCAAAATTATAATACCCTCTGCAAGGGTATAACAAGAGAGAACGCTATAGTCGGGTGCCCCGACTATCAGATACCCGTTACTCAGGTAAAAGGAGTGCGAGGGAGATGGAGATAGAAACATTGATCACGCATAACTTTTTAACGAATGGTCCGATTTGAAAAATTTCTTTTACATTTCGATAGGTATTGATAAACACAATAAAACTGCATTTTTACTTTTCCGAAATATTTAAATTTTTAAAATCGTATATAAGCGATTGTGGGCGTTAAAGGAGGCGTGGCACTTGCGCTGCGTAGGAACTTCTAAAATCTACATGCAAAATGCCAATCTTCTAGCTTTTATAGTTTCCGAGATCTCAGCGTTCAAACGGACAGACAGACGGACAGACGGACAGACGTACAGACAGACAGACAGACAGACAGACAGACGGACATACGGACATGGCTAGATCGACTCGGCTAGTGATCCTGATCAAGAATATATATACTTTATAGGGTCGGAAACGCTTCCTTCTAGCTGTTACATACTTTTGCACGAATACAATATACCCTTTTACTCTACGAGTAACGGGTATAAAAATAGAAAAATATATATAAATAATATCAATTTTCTCAAAGTTTTCTCAAAGAAAATAACTCCATTATATTACGTTATTTTTCAGAAGGAGGGAGATGTAGTATGCAAGTTATATAGCACATTACTTAGGGCCAGTTACCCGATTTATAAACAACTTTGAGCCCAGCCCGATTTCCAAATAATTCAGAATTGACTCCGAGATAAACCCGTAGTCAGCTATTTCATTCAACTACGCCTTCGACTGGTTCCCACCCATATCATTTCACACTCCGCATTGAACGGATTCTGTAAACATCCTTAGCCGATATTCTAAACGTCGGAGACCCAAAGCGACCCTCGAAGCTCGATAATGTAAACACCGATTTTCGGCAGAATCTCGACTTCAGATTTAATTGCCAAATTTCATCATCCTATTTTGCCGACTCTCTTGAGTCAATCTCTTAATCAATTTTTGAAGATAAAATCTCTTAAGCCGAGGTTTGATTATTAATCATTCAGCCCAAGTGCGGCAGTCCGTTTTTGAGATCCGAAAGAATAAGAACAATAGAAGTGAATAAATTATAAGATCGGAGCAGTGAACTATTCTAAGTGCAACCTATGAAATGTTAGTGATAAGTGAAGTTAATTTTTTCTTTCCTTTGCGCACCGCGATCGTCGAGTGTTTTTTTCACCATCTCTTCCAGCTTGCTACCCGGCTACGTGCAACATCCGCAACGCCCGACGAAGCAGCTCCCAATCGACGAACACCCCCAACGCCCCAGCTCTTCAAATGCTATAATCCATTTTTAAAAATATAAAAACCTCCCTAATAAAAGTAGTGCTTGTCAAAAAATTTTTACTGCTCCGGACACATAAATTTATAAAATTAATAAAAATAAAATTACCAACCAAAAATTTACAAAAGTGAACAATAAAATAAAAAAGAACCAACACCAGCAAAAAATTCAAAAAAGTGAACAATTAATTATACAAAAGGAAAATCTACAAAGAGAAAAAAATTCAAAATCTACAAAATACAAAATTCAACTAATAAGTTGAATACAAAAATCTACCCAAAATCATCAAAAGAAAAAACAAAAAAATACCAGGCTGTATGGCAATCCCTCGCCAAATAAAGAAGGAAGACAAACCAAATTAATTTAGAAGGAAGACTAATAGAAGACCCCAACAAGGATCATCGGCTGGAAGAAGGACAAGTCGTGAGCGAGAATATTTTTTTGTTTTTTATATTAATTAAGAAAAATTATAAGAAATATAAGAATACAAAGTGGAAAAGTTAATTAAAGATTTTGAAAATATTTTAAAAATGAATCCAGAACAAGCAGGTCCAAGTTATAAAAGGCCTCACAACGTAATTACAAATGCAAATAACACAATGATAAATGTAGGAGAATTAATTAAACAAATTGTTAATTGTGAATTTAATCCATTAAAAGAAGAGATAGCAAGTTTAAAATTACAGCTTGCTAATAAAATAAAGGAAGTTGAAGATTATCAAGTAGAAATAGTTGATCCAAATATTAAATGCGAAACATCTTATGAGATCATCAAATCTGTTAGAGAGTATAGGGGTGAAGAAGACAAATATGTTAGCTGGAGGGAATCAGCTGAAATAGCTATGGGTCAATATGCCAGAGGTAGCGAAAAATTTTATTCAGCATTATCAATATTAAGAAACAAAACAAGAGAGAACGCTGTAGTCGAGTGCCTCGACTATTAGATACCCGTTACTCAGCTAAACAACTTAATATAAATATGCCTTCTTGTATGTTTTTCGCCGCTCGAATTAGCACCTTGGCCAGCTGTTCCAAAGTCATCCGTTAGATGGCGCTATTGTATTGCGCCATCTACCCCAAGACATTGGTACCACGGGCCATGAAAGGCGGAAATGTAGGCGCTAGCCAGTCTTAAGCGTTTAATGGGTTTTTGGGCGTCAGAGTGGGCGTGGCTAACTTTTATTAGGCCAATCGATAGGTATTGGCGAAACAAATACATATCAATTAAAATTTTCTCAGCGTTCATACGGACAGACAGACAGACGGACGGACAGACGGACATGGCTAGATCGACTCGGCTAGTGATCCTGAACAAGAATATATATACTTTATAGGGTCGGAAACGCTTCCTTTTACCTGTTACATACTTTTGCACGAATACAATATACTCTTTTACTCTACGAGTAACGGGTATAATAACAGGGATGGCCATTGACGCCTTAACCCATAACGGTACAGTTGCAAACTTTGATGCCATAATGGCCAGACTAGACTTTGTCTACAGTGACAAACGTCCTATCCATATTATTGAACAGGAGTTAAGTGTTCTCAGCCAGGGTAAATTATCCATAATGGACTATTATGGAACAGTCAATAGAAAATTGACTTTATTAATTAACAAAACAATTATGACTTACGGACGAAACAAACCGATTACTCAGGAAATGAGTGAAAAACATAGAAAAACCGCCCTTCGAGTTTTTATAACTGACCATAACGGTCAAATTTCCGACACAATCTTTTCTATGAATCCCCAAGATTTACCTAATGCTATGGCTATAGTACAGGAACTTCAAAGTAATAGCATGAGAGCACATTTTGCAAATTCGTTTACAACTACACAGAAAAAAATCACCGAGCCCAACCAAAGTGGTAACGGTGTAATATTTTTAAACAACAAACCAAGACAACTAAACAATTATAACAATAATCAAAGGAACAATAACAACTTTAGATTTAATCAGGAAAATAATAAATTTAATAAAAATTGGCAAAATCAAAACAATTTTAATTAGAACCGAAATAATAATTTCAATCAGGGAAGACCTTTTTATAATCAACAAAATCAATGGAATTCATACAGACAACCTCAGAATAAGCCAGAGCATATGGAAATAGATGAATCTTTGCAGATTCAGAATAGGCCCAATAATAACTTTAATCAGGGAAATAATTATCAGAATAATAGTTATAATAAATGGAATCAAAATAGGAAACCATACAATCAGCAGGAACAAGTACAAAATAAAAGAATGCCCAGGAACTGTTAATCAACCGGTTAACAAAAGAATGAGGCTCAACAATATTGAGGAAGATCATTTTTTAGGCGAAGCTCAGGAGTAGGCTTACCCTACTTAATTCGTACAGATAAAACAATTAATAAAAAATTAAAAATATTAATTGACACGTGGGCAACTTCTTGTTATATAAAGACAGGAATATATAAAAATAAGAATGAACTTCCAATTTATAAAAGGGTATCTACAGTGAATGGATATTCAATAATTAAATATTATCATATGAGAACTATATTTAATATGCGATACACGTTTTATGAAATAATCTATTAAAGAAAATTGGAGCTGTAATCGATACAGCTAAGGGAATACTAAAATATAATGGAAAAGAGTTTCCTCTTACGATAATGGGAACTTTTTAAATCAACATTCTTTATCTGAAGAAAATACCATTCTTCCGTTAAGAGAATTTATCATAAAAAAATATTTTGATAAAGAGACTCAAGTCAATCAAAGTGAAAATAGTTTGGGATACAAAAATCCTGAACACGCCGTCGTAGAAATATCCGACAAAATTAAAAGTTTGGGAAATAAAAATCCTGAACACGCCGTCGTAGAAGTCGGAGCAGTGAACTATTCTAAGTGCAACCTATGAAATGTTAGTGATAAGTGAAGTTAATTAAATAAAAATAAATTTTTTTAAGCAAATCACTAAGGAGAAAGTTAATTTGCACACATATGAAATATATATATCGACCACCCACTGTACCAAGAGTACTAAGAGGGCAACCACTGTAGCACTTTGTCGCAGTGTTTATACAATTCAGGGTCTCGGTCATCAACCTAAGTGCCCGAAATACGAACCGCTCGCTGTGCCTTGGCTCACATGCTGAAAGTGCATGTGTCAGCATAAGTGCAACACGAGCGGACCTCATGTATGTGCATATACCTCCGCGCTCCAGACTAAGTGAGCATATACATATGTATATATTAAGAATATATAGGCCCGTCTCTCCGCTGCCGCTGTTGGCAGCGCCGCTACGAGACTTAGACCTTTTTAGCAAAACAAGAAACTCTTTTGAGCTCAGAGCGGCTACAACGGCTGTTCAGCTCCAAATATAATTTAAATGTAAATGATAAATAAAGAATTAAATAAAGGAAACCAAATCGGACTCGAATTATTTGTATAATCTATTACACCCTGAGATGGAGTCAAAGGAAGTCTCAGGCCCCAAATTGGCCAAGCAGGTATAGAGTGCAAAAAGTTGAAAGCTAATCTGTGGCGTTTTTTAATTGTGTTTGGCCCATCTTTCAAAAAAGACATTCGTGTAAAAAATCGGTAGATAGCGAGCATTATAACTAAGAAAATAAAAAATTTTTGCATGTACTAACCATTTTAATTCTGGCAAATATATACATACATAAATATTTTAACATATACAAAAGTGAATCGCTTTGGATATTAAAACACAAACAAAAACTTCGACCCAAATTAGTGCAAACTCGTCGTAGTGAACACCAATTATAGCTCTGCAAAAAATAAAAAAGGTAAAAGTTGAGAATTGTGAAAAGTTATAATTCCAGAATTAAATCCCCGGCAAATTTTCTGCCGCGCATTTTCCTCAAATTTCCCTCGCTTTTCGCCATTTCCCGCGCTTTTAAGCGTCAGGTTTATATATTCGTTGCCCTTAGTTATCGGTCAGTGCATCATTCTCCGTTAGCATTGCGTTGAGCACCACCAGCCGTACACACATACACACACACACAGACAGCGCAGCCCGTTCTTTCGATTTCTCTTTCGTCGTTTTCGTTTTCGTTCGCTGGAACGGTGCAAGCGTTGCCGCTGTCTAAACGCTTGTTCGTTTTTTGGTGTTTGAGCTTGGCGTGAGCTCCCCTATAGTACGTGCGCTCGGCATATTATAATTATTGAATTATTAAAATGAATTAGGATTCCTTAAATTAATTCCTTAATTCATTTTGAATAACTCCCCTACACTGCTTGCGTTCAGCTTATTCCTCTCGTTGGTTATTATTTTTAAATTTAATAAATTTAAAAACAAAATATTTTTGTACACATTTACATACATATAATTAAAAAAAAAAAAAACTAAGACCAAAACTAAAAAAAAAAAAAGTTTGCGCTTGCAGCAGACGCAAACAAGATGTACGTCAAGTAATGGTTGACGAAGCTGACCGAAACTTTCAGCTCATAGTGTGGAGATGAGATCCATCTGAGTCTTTAAAAATCTTCAAGCTGAACATCGTGACTTATGGAACTTCGCCAGCACCCTATCTGGCGATTCGGTGTTTAATGCGGCTTGGAGAGATCGCGCAGGATTCGTGTCCAAAAGCCGCTAAGGTCATTCAGAATGACTTTTATGTTGACGATTTCTTGACTGGCACCAGATGCGTTGAGGACCTGCTAAGCCTTCGAGACGAAGTTTCTCAGGTATTGCAAGAGGCAGGATTTGAATTGGCAAAGCGGTTTTCTAACTGCCCAGAGTTGTCCGCATCTGAAAGCGCTGTCATGCCGCTAACGGCAGACTCAGACGTAACTAAAACCCTTGGCGTGGTTTGGTTGCCGGGTAAAGATTACTTTCAATTTCGGTTGGATGACTCTTTCCTGGATCTTCGTGCGACAAAACGAAACATACTGTCGGTGACTGCCCGACTTTTCGATCCGCTTGGCCTATTGTGTCCTCTAGTGACTAGGGCAAAAATGTTGTTGCAGGAACTGTGGCTTCGAAAGTTAGACTGGGACGAGTCGCTGGCGATGCAACTGCAGACATCTTGGGAAGCTTTTAAGGCAACGCTGTTGCAGCTGCCCAAGATCAAGGTATCGCGATTCGTTCATACAGACGCCAAAGTCCCGGCAGAAATACATGGTTTCGCTGACGCTTCCATGCGAGCATATGGAGCGTGCATCTACGTTCGCACTAGTACCGCTGAAGGTTTAAAAGTAAAGTTTTAAAGTAGACAGCAAAATCCAAAGTAGCTCCCCTCAAGACGAAAACTTTGCCCCGCCTTGAGTTGTGCGCAGCTCACCTTCTTGCGGATCTTTATAATCGTGTAAGACCATTTCTTAATTTTCCAATTACAAAAGTGTTCCTCTGGACGGATTCGGACATCACTTTGCATTGGATCAAAACGCATCCTTCGTCGTTGTCAGTTTTTGTCTCAAACCGAGTTGCGGAGATTCAAGAGTGGTCGGAAAAAGCAATCTGGCGACATGTCCCCACGAAAGTAAACCCAGCGGACATCGTGTCACGGGGATGTAACGTTGAGGAACTTACAGCTTCCATTTGGTTCGCTGGGCCGTGGTTTTTGCTCGATGCAGAAAAAGATTGGCCTGTAAATCGACACTTCGAAGTACCTGCTGATGTCGTGTCGATAGAATTACGCAAATCAGCATTGGCGCTTGTGGTAATCCCAGAGCCCAATTATGTGCTTCAGAAAATAGAATCCTTTTCGTCGCACATAAGGCTTCTAAGGGTTTTCGTGTGGGTCTTACGGTTTATTCAAAGGTGTAAAAAAGTGTCGCAGCCCTGTGAAAAAAGTATTACTCCAAGAGAAATACATTTTGCGTTCGAGAAAATAGTGGAAGTGATCCAATCTCACGAGTTCAGTGACGACATAGGTAAAATTCGGAAAAATAAACCGGTAGCAACGAATATACAAAAACTAAGCTCTTTTCTCCAGGAGAAAAAATTAGATTGGTGTTCCTCGACATTGCTGCGAGTTGGGGGTCGGTTATTAAATGCTTCTATCCCGTACGAAGCCAAATTCCCGTTGTTCTTGTCGAAAGGCTCCCAGTTTGTTAAAACTTACGTGTCCTACCTGAACGTTACAAATTGTCATGCTGGCCCTCGAGCTCTTGTAAGTCTGTTGCGAGAAAAGATATGGTTGGTTAATGCGCAGGAAGTTTGCCGCAGAACAGTACGTTCTTGCATTCGTTGCTTTCGGTGCAAGCCGCAACTCTTGACGCAAATCATGGGGAACTTGCCATCAGGCAGACTTCGAGCTCTCCGCCCTTTTAATATCTGTGGTGTTGATTTTTGTGTCCAAAGCGGTCCACTTAGAGTTAGTGTCTGACCTCACCACTGATGCGTTTTTGTTGGCATTCCAAAGGTTCGTGGGTCGACGCGGGATTCCGGAGAAGGTGTGGTGCGACAACGCGACGAACTTCGTCGGAGCCGATCGCCACATGAGAGAGTTCCGGGCCCGTCTGGAGGAGCAGGGGGGCGATATCGCAACATCCAGAAAAGGATGCGAGTTTGCGTTCATACCGCCCAGAGCACCTCACTTCGGCGGACTTTGGGAGGCAGGTGTGAAGTCTGCAAAGCACCTGTTCCATCGGACGGTCGGCGAAGACATCCTGACCGCGGAAGGAACTCGGAACTCTCCTCACCAGCGTGGAGGCCGTTCTCAACTCCAGGCCCTTCGGAGCGATCAGCACAGATCCCAACGACGGCGAAGCCCTAAGCCCAGGCCATCTCCTGATCGGCGGGCCCCTCCTAGCTCCACCCTCAGCAGCGCTCCCGGACCAAGTCAGCCCAACCTGCTTACGACGATGGCGCAGTGTCTCGTGTCTCAGGCACAGGTTTTGGCAGCGATGGTCCCGGGAGTACGTCTCGAGCCTCCAGGCGAAAAACTAGTGGCACCAGGAGGTTCCAAACATCGACGTGGGAGCTCTCGTCGTCGTCGCCGAGGACAATCTTCCGCCGCAGCAGTGGATGATCGGGCGGATCGTGGCGGTGCACGTCGGCGCTGACGGCAAGGTCCGAGTGGCGGACGTGAGGACGAAGGATGCGACGTATCGGCGAGCGGTCCATAGGCTGGCGGTGCTGCCTGTGGCATGTTGAAGACGGCGGTCCTTCAGAGGGGGCGGTGCTCACGCACTTTGCGCTTTTTATACCTGTTACTCGTAGAGTAAAAGGGTATATTGTATTCGTGCAAAAGTATGTAACAGCTAGAAGGAAGCGTTTCCGACCCCATAAAGTATATATATTCTTGTTCAGAATCACTAGCCGAGTCGATCTAGCCATGTTCGTCTGTCCGTCTGTCTGTCCGTCTGTCTGTCTGTCCGTATGAACGCTGAGATCTCGGAAACTATAAAAGCTAGAAGATTGGCATTTTGCATGTAGATTTTCGGAGTTCCTACGCAGCGCAAGTTTGGAGGTTTGGAGTCCACAATATCAAGTGCACATTGACCGTATTGAGTCGGTACAAAAAAAATTTCTTCTATTTGCCCTTCGTAGTTTGAATTGGGATCAAAACGTAAGGCTACCTTCCTACCAGAGTAGATTACTGTTGCTTAATTTACCTACACTTGTAAATCGTAGAAAAATGCTTGGCACTATTTTTATGCATAATCTTATAAGAGGTGATATTGATTCTGCAGAACTTGTAAACCGCCTAACTTTCAATGTTCCTGTTAGACTAACACGAAATTATATCCCTCTAAATTTTCCACGATGTTCATCAAATTTTTGTCTGCACGAGCCCTTTCGCGTTCTATGTAATACTTATAACAACCTTTATCATCTAATTTGCATTTCCACTTCTATCCCGTTATTAAAAACTAATATTTTAACTCATTTACTTTTCTCTTAATTGTGCCTTTTATTTTCACTTGTGTCTTGTCTCTATTTAATTTATGTATTTTCCTCGCGAACTCGCATTTTTTGCCAAATTGATAATAGGGCCCGCGCGTAACAAGCACGTGCTTGGTGTCGTTGGGCCACTTGTTTGTACTGCTCGTAGTGCATCAACGTCCATCAGAATCCAGCAGTCGTTGGGTCGTATCGGCGAATAATTTTTCGCAAATTTGGTCCGAATGAGAAGTTTGTTTTGGGACGGATATCTCTTCAACTTCCAAAAATTTTTGAAGAAGATTATACAGTTTTTCGGAATTATCCTCTACGCTGGTGGAAAATGTGCAAACATTGGATGTAGAGCCCTCGCCTAGAGAGCCACTTACGATCCATCCGAATATGGTGCACTGAGCGAGTAGGTTTTGAGAGGGAGGAGTTCCAATGCCCTCTAGAAAGATTTTAGGGGCAATATCACTCCCAATTATAATATCAATCTCAGCAGCGGTTGAGAAGTTTGGGTCAGCTAAGTCGAGATTAATGAGACAGCTATCTGCGGGTCTGGGAGCACTTATTGCTGGATTCAGATTTGTGAGCTTCTCGAGAACAATCGCATCTACTGAAATTTCTTTAGTTCTGAGGTTGTCTGTGAGTACCAGATGGCATATTAAAGAGGACGAGTTAAGAAGTTTTCTTCCCATTCCGGAGATGCTTGTGTAGTGTTTAAGTGCGCGTAGCAATCGTGTTTACAATCGTGGTGTGTGCTACTGCACTAGTTTTACTGGATGGCTTGAGGGGTGGTTGGTAAAAAGATTTCGCAGGCTTTATGGAAAAAAGACGTTATAGTACTTCTACTCGAATCACTTGAAAATCATGCATTTGCTGCCAAGTTGGCAAATCCTTTCTGGAGTCGAGAGATTGTTCCCAAAGGGACAGCGTCTGGTCGGGTAATTTGGACGAGCATAGATGAACCAGTATGGGGTCCCAATTTTCAGTTTGAACTGTTTGAGCCTTTAATACTGAAAGGCAGTGTGTAACTGTGGACAGAAAGTTCTTGATTCCCTCGTCATCTTCCTTATAAACTTTATCCATGGAAAAGAGCTTTTTCAGCTGAGTATCTACTAACAAACGTTTGTTTTCGAAACGCTTGGACAAGGCATCCCAGGCGGGAACAAAGTTTTCATCGCACAGTATGAACTGTTTGACGATAGTGCCAGCTTCTTCTCGGGTTTTATTTCTTAAATGGTATAACTTTTGAGCAGATGTAAGCTTGGGATGATTGCTATAAACAGCAGTGAACATGTCCCTAAAGGCGGGCCAATCTTCGTAGCAACCACTGAAAGGTTTGGTGTCACAGGGAGGGACCTTGATATGGCATGTATTCATCGATGTGTTGGCGAGAGCTGACGAGTTTGGTTCTCCGCTTAAATTAAATTGAACCTCTCCTTGATTTCCACGACATAGATCTTTTAAAAGAGATTTTACTCTATAAAATTCGCCTTTGCATGTAGAAAAGGTTAAACTGATTTGCTCTTCCCTTTCAGCAGAGATCTCATCGTCAGTGGAGACCATCAAGCTTCGAAAATCTTGATCTTCTTCAGCGAAAAGAGTGTCCAAACGACGTAATCTCTCAGTAACGAGGAATTTCCTGGTGTCTACTGTGAAGGTGGGAGATTTAGCACACAACTGAAGCACTCGGCTCGTAGAGAAATCAAAACGACGTTGGACAGACATTATGAAAAATGAGGCAATGAATCGGATGGGATAAAACGAATTTTTATTGAAGTTAATCCAAAAGGAAACCCGGATGTGAAAGTTATATGCGAAGTAAGACCAACCAGAATCTGATCCTTTGGCCCAATAGGGGAAGGCCACAGACTAATTGGAAGGGAGTTATAGAGTTAATATACTCAATAGTTGTAATATGGATATTATAATTGTATAGAGTTCCAGAGTTTTGATCCCAGACAGAGTGTGGTTAGTTCAAATTAGTGCACTAGCGGACCGACGCACTTGTGTGTAAAGTATGCGCTCGCACTGGGTTTGATTTATGTAAGTGAGTAGGCGTGCAAAATTAGTGTATGTATGTATGGGTTTGCGTTTATTTGTGCAAAAAAAAGCCAATATAATTAAGAGAAAATTCACTGGGTATGTATGTATGTATGGGTTTGCGTATATTTGTGAATAAAATCAATATAATGAAGAGAAAAATCACTGGGTATGTATGTATGTATGGGGTAGCGATTATTTGTGAATAAATCAATACAATTAAGAGAAAAATTCACTGGGTATGTATCTATATATATAAAAATGGTGCAAAAAATGTACGCCATCGCAAAACAAGAGAACGGCTGGGACGAAATTTTTTTTCAGTTGTTTGTAATTGCCAGAAGAAGGTTAATACATAAGAAAATTTTGGGAAAACCTGCCGGAAAAGAAGCTATCGGCTTAAGAGATGTATTCATTGTTGTACGTAAATCTGTTAAAACAGCAGTCTTTGGAAATAATGCCTTCATTGTTGTACATAAAACTGTAAAAAATCGAGTTAACGAAACATTGCCAAAGTTTTAATTGGAAATAATTCCTGCTTTTAGATCAAGACTTGGTCGGCGTTCACGCAATGCGATACATTCTCAGAATGTCCGTAATAATCGAACGCAAGAGGTACGTGCAGAAATAAATGCATCGGCACGTGCCCGAATTGCACAGCTTCACGCTGCATAAAGACCACCTTAAGCCCGACAAAATGTGAGTAGAAGAAGACCAGCCGCAAATGAAAACTTGAATCGCGCTGCATTCGCATACAATTTCGAAACACCCTACAAAGATCATAGCTGCGTGGTTTTTGGTTCATTGTCTGTCGTATGTCAGCATTGCAATGCACTGAAGTTTCGACTGGAAACCCCTGGCTTATGCTGTGCAGGTGGCAAAATTAAATTGCTCATTTTGGCTCATCCACCAGAGCCATTGTATTCGCTACTATATGGAAAATTCAGCCCAATCAAACAGTTTCCTAAAGCTTGCACAAAAATATAACGGATGCTTTAAAATTACGTCATTTGGAGCCGAGGTTGTTCATCAACCAGGCTACAATCCGAGTTATAAGGTAATGGAGTTTCTTTATTATCAAAATGAACAACTCTCATTTTTTTCAAAATTGCATCCCAACATTCAGATTCAAGGGCAAATTCACCATCGAGCGGGCGTTTTGTTACCACCACCCAACAAAGATCATAAATTCCTTCAGATCTACTTCATTGGTGATTCGGAAGATGAACTTAATCAGCGTTGTGCAATTTTCACTGCAACTAAACGTGAAATTATACAACAATTGGAAAATCTTCTGCATGAGCGTAATGAATTGGTCAGATTGTTCAAAACCGCATTGGATACAATGCATTCTGACGAAAAAATGCATCATTATCAGCGCTGACAAAAGGCCCACTGGAAGACATGCAAGACAATTTAATGCTCCCACTATTAATGAAGTCGCAGTGGTGATTGTTGGCGAGAATGTGGAATCACGCGATATTGTTCTTAAGCGTCGGCATGATGGCCAATTGCACCGAGTTTATGAGACTCATCGGTCATATGATGCACTTCAATACCCGTTGATGTTCTGTCGTGGAGAAGATGGGTATCTCTTCAACATAAAGATGGTCAATCCAACGACAGGTTTGTTTACAAATCATCACTTCTTTTTGATTCTACAACTAAGTTTGAATTCAAATTTTAGGAGAAGAAACGAATAAGAAGATAAGCTCTATGAATTTTTATGCGTATCGATTGATGATTCGACTAAATGTTGACAATAATCTGTTGAGATACCGCCGTTTGTTTCAACAGTACTGTGTCGACATGTACGTCAAAGTAGAAACGGAGCGTCTCAATTTCATTCGTTTCAATCAGTCGAAGTTGCGCTCAGACGAGTACATCCACTTGCGTGACGCCATCGCTACTGAAGGACACGCGGCCAACATCGGTTGTTTGACCATTCTCCCAGCTACTTATGTTGGAAGCCCGCGCCATATGCATGAGTACACTCAAGATGCGATGACGTATGTCCGTAATTACGGACGCCCGGATTTATTCATCACGTTCACATGCAATCCGAAATGGCCCGAAATTACGAATCGGTTGCTTCCAGGACCAACATCTAGCGATCGACCTGACATCACTGCACGAGTATTCAAGAAAAAGATCACAGTACTTATGAATTACATAGTAAAGCAGAAGGTTTTTGGCGCAGTTCGTTGTTGGATGTACTCGGTTGAGTGGCAGAAGCGTTGCTTACCACATGCGCACTTTCAGCTTTGGATGTTCGACAAGATCCGACCAGATCAAATTGATTCGATTATTTCAGCCGAAATACCAGATAAACAAACTGATCCTGAGCTGCATTCCATTGTGACTACGAGCATGATCTATGGTTCTTGCGGAGGACAAATCGCTGGAGAACTGCATTCATACAGATCCGTTGACAGCGTGGCCGTCGAGGATGAAGCGACCAAATATCCGACAGAATTTTTGAACTCACTGGATGTGCCAGGAACTCCGCCGCATAATTTGCAACTGAAAGTGGGATCAATTATTATAATGCTGCGGAATCTAAATCATCCCAGATTATGCAACGGTACGCGGTTGTCCGTTAAAAAACTGATGAACAACGAAATTCATGCGACGATTATTAAGGGCAAATTTAAAGGAGAGGAAGTTCTTATCCCACGAATTCCGATTATTCCAACAGATCTTCCATTCCAATTAAAGAGGATTCAGTTCCCAGTTCGATTGGCATTTGCGATGACAATCAATAAATCGCAAGGCCAATCGTTGGATGTCTGCGGGATTAATCTGGAATATCAATGTTTTTTACATGGGCAGTTATACGTAGCCTGTTCGGGTGTGGGAAAGCCGTCATCATTATTTATTTTTGCACCGGATAACAAAACAAAAAATATTGTTTATCAGATCCCTCTCCACTGATTTCGAGTCAAATAAATTTTTATGAAATTTGAAGTGTTTTATTATTACTCTGGGATTATATGAAGTCGTGAAATTGGGTGCTCTAGTATTCTTGAAATGTTGTGCATTTAAAAAATATATAAGAATAAGATATGATAGAATCCGTTCAGAAACCGTTTCATTTTGTTGCTCGAACAGGCTGCGCCCTGTGGATCTGACTACCTCGAGGGACATTGCTTATAAATACAATCAAGCACGGGTGGAATCTATTTTCGGTCCGACTGCAAAGGTATTACAAATTCATTCATTTGATTGATTAAGTGGCTTGAAAAATGCTGCCAACATGTTAAATTTATACTCATTTTGCTAATTAATTTGATATTTGATTCACAATTAAATAACATTTTGATGAGACCTACAAGGACTCAAAAATGTATGTTATATAATTTACAACAAATACAATATCCGTAACGTGTATAAAAATCTATATCATACAGATCCGATTGAAAAATAGACATAGCGTTATTGTATATATTTTTGAGTTTTTCCGGCTCGAGGTCAACCATTGAAAAATTTTATTTTTTTTTTAAACAAAAGTTTTTAAATTATATTTAAAACTATAAACATCATAAAAACTCGTAAAATAACATAAATTTAAACAATGAAAAACAAAGTTTTAAAATATTACACTACATAATTTTACACGTCTGCAGCGTCGGGCGTTTTTTTTTTTGTTTTTCAAAAGTTTTTAAATTTTATTTAAAACTATAAACAACATAAAATAACATAAATTTAGACAATGAAAAACAAAGTTTTAAAAAATATTACACCTATATAATTTTACACGTCTGCACCGTCGGATTAATTAATACTAGTTTTTATTAAGTAAGTGTCTGTAAATGTGAGCGCAATTTTCAACGTCTGTTTTGTAGTTCAGTCTTATGCTTGTGGGTGTGTTTGTTATATGTAACATTTCTATGGTAAAGCTTTTTCTGCTCTTGCTCCAAAATAGTCGTTGCTTCAAAATTTGGCGAGTGACCTCTGGTTTTACAGTGGGCCATAAGTGCTGTTTTTTGTATATTAGCCTGGTGTCTTAATTTGAAGTCTGATCTGTGTTGTAATAATCGAGTTTTTAGATTGGATTTAGTTGTTCCTATATACATATATGCTGTCACATTATTCATTTGTATCTCCATGGTCTTGTTGAATATTGGTCTTATGTTGGGCATATGTTCTATTGTTATTTTTTGTTTATTGTAAAATTTTGACTTTTTAAGGCGTTCTGATAGGCTTGGCATATATGTTACGGAAATAATGTTCTAATTAGACGGTTTGGGAAGTCGTTGTCTTTTAAAATTTGTCTTATTTCATCTTTGTTTTCTTCATGAAAAATTTGGTCCGAAATGGTTAGCATACGTTGTATACAACCTACTGCTGTACTAATAATTATTGTTTTAGGGTGTCTGGAGTTAAAAATAATGATTCGTCCAGATGATGTTGGTTTTTTATACCACTTTAGTTTTAGAATATTCCCCTGTCTATGAACCATTGAGTCCAAATATGCCAGTCCTCCATCTTCTTCCTCATCCTCTGTGAATTTTATATTTTTATTGAAAGAGTTTAAAGCGTCAAGTGTGTTTTGTATTTCGTCTTCTTTTACTATTGCGAATAAATCATCCACATACTTCGTCAAAGTCTTGGTTTATGTCATAGTTTTTTCAAAGTATTGTCTAATGTCTCTTCCATTACTATGTCTGCAATTATTGGTGAGTTTAACTGCCTCTCCAGAATTTCGTTGGTTTCCTTTACCTTTTTGCTTAGTTCCTTCATTAAGTCGTTTTTGTGTTTTATTATAATGTTTAATACTTTTTTATGGAATATATGTGAATGTCTAGCTTAAGATTTTCTAATGTCTGGATGTGCGTAATAGTCAAATATAAATAGCTTATTACATTTAGTTGTATTCTGTAAAAAATTTGGAATTACCTGGGACTTTCTGCATTTTAACATTATCTTCAAGTTAAAATGCAGAAAGTCCCAGTTGCTCTTAATTTTTTTTTTTTTTATGTTGTCTGGAATTTGTTTATTATGTCCTTGTAGTTGTTTTAGTGGTTTTTAATATCCGCATATCGCATGTTTGTGTTGGTGTATACGTACGGCGTGCCTTCCGTTTTTGTAATTTTGTTTGTTGGCGACCTTTGATGAATGTTTTATTTTGAAGTTTTTCCGGCTCAAGGTCAACAATTGATACATTTTTTTTTTTTCAACAAAAGTTTTTAGATTTTATTTATTTTCAATATATTTCGGTTGCACTTCGGCAACCGTCTTCAGGGCAACTATAAACAACATAAAAACACATAAAATAACATAAATTTAGACAATTAACATTTTTCAATTTTATTTGTTATATTTTTAGTTACATTATAATTGCACATTATTTGCCAAATGGCGGTCTCTCACGCACTTCATTGAGCTCGAAGAATATGGGTCGATAAATACAAATTTTTCAAGTTTTAAAAAAAGCAAAATTGTTTGCTATTTTTTTGCCCACCTTTAGTTTTATGATAACTCTCAAAAATTTTAAAAAAACATTAAAGTTGACATTTTAAATTTTTTTTTGGAATTACAAGAAAATAGTTCTGATCTTTTAGAATTTTGATAAGTAAAATCTTTTGAAAATATGCAACCCTTAAAAATCGTTCTTAGGAATCCTTCTTCCCGAAACTTTCCCATCTTATATAAGGACAAATCCCATCACTTGGTCAGAGCAATTACTCATGGGCACCAGATGTAATAAACTGCTTTCTAATATTTGTTGTAAATCGTCTCATACTGAATAACAGGGAAGTATGTTTCCCAAAAGTTTATACAAAAGTTTTGTCCGGAAACTTTGGCTACGAGTATAGGCTTAAATCGTTAAATTTCGGCATTGCTCAATTCGTTGATGCCCAAATTGATCTGGATGATACCTTCTGGTATCGTCTTATATTCAAGGCGAATGATTTTTTAATTAAAGTTTAGGTTTTTAAGGTTATTAATTTTCTTAAAAAACTCACCTTCAAACAATTTCACATCTCGTTCAGCTTTTAAGAGTTTCCCACGAAAGAGTACTCTTTCTCTTTGGAAGTTTTCTTGCCAGGCAAAAGTACGTAAATCGAACATCTTGAGATGCTTCTCTAAAGGTTTTCTATGGTTTCACATATTGAATGGTAATTATTCGTCTAGTGATTATTAACGTTGGGAAAAACAGCAACTCCTGCAATTGTATGTTTACATTTTCAGTGGCAACCATAATTGTGCTAGTACCAGAAAACTCAATGTTCTTTCAGGACGCCTTGTGACATCATCCCCTACGAGATCGACGGCATTTTCGGTGGAGCTCACAAGGCGCTCTTTAAGCAGGCCATGTATCACTGGAAGAACTTCACCTGCATCAAAAATTGCGGGTAAGTATGGATTTTCTAAACTTATATATGTTTATACTACCTAAAAACAGCAATGGTCGCCGGCGCATCTCCTTAGGACACAATTGCGGAAAGTTTGGCACTAGAATCCAGGAACTGGGCTTCCAGGTTAGTTTTCGTCTCTGCTGGTTTTAATTTCGCTACTTTTGGATCTTTACGTTCTTATCTTTCATCTCCTCAAGCATTTTCTTTTAAAACTTAAACTTAACTGGAACTGTATTAAAGAAATGTAACATGTCGCTATTACTACTGTTTTACTACTTGACAAGTTAAACAATATTTGTTGGATATTGTTGGATGCAGTCAGACCAACTTTGAGTTCTTGAAGTTCTTGCTGGTATGCTCAATTCGCCCGACATGGTAAGTGTGATATGTTTCTAAATTATTATTTAATTAATTGTTGGTGTCACAAAAAACCTTTGTTTTTGACCGCCTTTCTCATAATAAAATGTAGATTTAACTGACTTTTGCGTTCTTGTCCGTTCCATTCGAATATTTTCGTCCTCCTCGATTCCTTGACGGACATAGGGAGTCTCAAACTCCCCACAAATCCCGATGCAGGAGATCGGTTTAGCAACAGCGATGGAGGCGGGAATGCCGGAGAAATGAAGGACATCCAGGTCAAACGGGAAATATTCGGACCTTGGAACCTCATATGGCAAGGGCAACGAGGTCATACAGTAAATTGGCGGACTTCGGACCCGCACAAAGAGGACGCATTGTGAATTAACGGTACTTCGATGAACCTTGGACCCACGCCCGGCAAGGGCAACGAGGTCATACGGTTAGTTGGCGGACTTCGCATAAAGAGGACACACCGTGAATGAACGGTACTTCAGTAGACCTTGGACCCGAGCTCGGCGAGGGAAATAACGGCACCTACAGCGCCTATAAAAGCCGGAGCAAGCGCAGCTCGGGGCAGTACGAGAGCGAGAATCAAAGCGAGTGCGTAACTCGGAATAAGTAGAATCGAAACCGAAGTGCCCAAGGATCGCATATATATTTTAGCCCTTCCCGCGGATTAATAAACCATGTCATCGCAACAGCGAATTGTGTCTTAAGAAATTATGCTTTCTAATTTAGCTAACTTTCTTATTTGCCTATCTCCAAACACAATTTTAGCATTTAAATGATTGTTAGGTCCAAGATCAGTCATGTGACTGCCCTGCCACACTAAGACAATTTAAACGCGCGCCTAAAGCAAAGGACAGCTGTCCTCACTAATCCCACATCAGCGCAATCCTGAGATTTCGATAGCAGGTCATCGAAACTAAGCGAAATCCCTTAGCTGAAGCTGGTCACACTAGCCGGCGCCTATATAAGCAGAGCAAGTTCCTCAGTTTGTTCACTTGTTAAGCGTCAGGCTAAGTGTTCAGTGTTTATTTGGACAGCTTCCAACAACCCACTCGGCTCACTTCTTCTGCGATTCAAGCTAGTCCCAGTGTTTCCTGGGATCTTGCTGAACCACATAGGGGACGGTGGGATTTCTGCTGGCCAGCAGCAACACCTCATCCAGTATTCAAAGTACGGCTCCACTCCAAATTGGCAGTAAACGGAGTTTGGTTTACACCAAACGTGCTCGTCAGGGGAACAATGGGCATGCAGTTGGCATCTTGGTCTCCCACAACGATGGCCACCTGAGCAGGCGTCAGGGAAAACGCGCATTCCTGAGGGGAATCATGTAATCCTCCCGTAAGAAGCCACGTAGGGCTCCTGTACCAGCGCGAACAGATGGCCGGAGTCTCTCATTAGGACTCCAAGCTCAATCATGGCTTCTCGGCCACGACCACAATTCGGCTGGATGATGAGACTGAACATGTTAGTGTTTAGCCTGCACCCTCGCTAGCACCGCGCCGTATATTGAGCATACCCCCGAAAGCATATGATGCCCTGAGGGCAGCTCTTTAAGCCGGAAGTTCCGGCGTTGTGGCCGGCCTGTCCGCAATGGCGGCACACATTCTCCTTGAAACGGCCTTTTTTAGATCATGTGATCGAATGCCACGCACCTGTGGCAAGCATACGTCCGAACCTGGGACCGGCATTGGTACGAAAACCATTTCACATAGACCCGGCCTACATACAGAATGGTCTGGGCCTTATTCCAGAGTCACGTTAATGGTGGCGGCAGGGGGACCGACCTCTGAAAATTCTTGAGGGGTATCGCCTCGAAATTCTTCCCATGTAGCTGAATTCCTCCGGTCCGACTGATGTGTCCACTTCGAACACCATTACCTTCGCCTTCTCCGCGGTGTTCTTCGCCACCTTTAGCCCCACCCCGGCCAACTCAACCTGCGACGGCGTGCGAATAATCGCGCCACCTCGCTTCAGTTTGCGCACATCGTGAACCCTTACACCTAGGGTTGGCGCTACCTCATTACGGATTATCTCCCTTCCAGAAAGCGCCGGGTCGTCGCCTGCCACGACTGCCGACCATGTCTCCCGGACTTTCATCCGCGGTGCGGCTATGTGAGCGAAGGGGGCTGCGAGGTGAGCGCCCCGAGCAGCAGTGGCTGCGTATGAAGCAACTGGAGCCACCGAAGCGACTGGGGGTGGCGTGTTTACGCGGGTCTCCAGTTCTCCGGAACGCATCATTTACACCACAACCAATTCGTCATACCGGCTGAGCGCCTCTGATAGCCAATTGGCGTTTTTCTCCGGTCATCTTGACCATGCTCTTCCTTGCCATCTTCTGAGCCGTCGAAAGCTCAGCCAAGACAGCGGTATAACCGTCGGCTACCACTCTCCCCGCATCGGACCTCGGAATATCACCCGCTTTAGCAGCAAAGCTCACGGAAGGCTGGCGAGTAAAAGCTTCTTTGGTCGAGGTCTTGGCGATCTTCTCCCGTAAGCTCTTCCAAAGTTGGCTGCAGCGGCATGCGACAGCACCAGTTCGTCAAGAATGGAGAGTGTATCCTCCACCGTCAGGTCAGGCTCCGGAATACCCATCTCATTGTTTCTGGCAACGACTTTTGGCTTCGACGCGCCCATCGGCGGCGCATTGGTGCGCTTGCCCCTACGGCGACCACTACTGGGCATTCGTGTGGCACTTGCCCAACTGCTTGTCGACTGCTCGCTGTCAGACATCTCCTTCATTGAGGGAAGTGCTGCCGTCTACCGGCCAACTCTAGTACTGCGGAATATAGTTACGTTTCTTACCCCTAGTCAAGGCGTCAATGTGATAGCTGTCAATCAGTTGCACGAAAAATAAATTTGAAAACGCCCAAAACTTAATTTTCTCGACTTCTCAGCGACCTTCACACGCGAAAACCACGATCACGCACACGGTAAGTAAGGAAAGTGTTATCATCCGACAAGGTTCTTGGTACAGCGTAAATAGTTCGTTAAGCGTAATAGTTCGTAAATGAAAAATAAATACACAGAGCACAAAAAATATTCGTCTCGAGTTTCCAAAAACGACTGTGTAGATAGGGACAGTAACTGAATCGGATCCCTCCGAACTTATTTTACGTGGCGTGTTCCACACTGAAGGCATTACAACCACGACACTCGAATATACCCACAAGTGAGCATATAGTGCACGTGTCTAGGTTAAGCGCCAGACCAACGCCCCGTTCCGGAGACTTTAGCTATGTAGATAGCCTCCATCCCGGTAACAATTCGAGCGCTTGCTTGTCGGGCAAGACACTCCCCCTTGTTGAGGAGCGAGACCATCTAAAATCTCCGCCGGTCCATGGGTCACGGCACCTGGTTATATAACGCAACTCGACCACAACCACCACGATACTCCCACCAGGGGGCCTACCTCAATGGGCAGCCTTGGATCGCTGCCCAACCTGTGGTACCGAAGTTACAGGCTCGGTAGGCCTGACCCCTTTAGCTCCGACAAGCTCGGATAGGGCGTCTGGTGTCTGCACGACTCCCTCGACGTTCCAGCTCCCCTGTTCCAGACTGACACCGAGAGCATCCAAATGACGAAGATCCGCATATAGGGGGCATACACACAACACGTGTAGCCAGTCGTCCTGCTCCTCTCCGCATACGCATCCTGAAGTCTCACTCAGTCCTCTCATCTAAAAAAAATGCCGATGCATTTGGCTTCCGTAAGAGATATATACCCCCATAGTTAAACTCTTTATACATGAAATCGTATCAACTTAGATATAATTTTATGCACGGGACTAACTTATTAAATAATAAGATGACGACTCATTTGGCTATAAATAGAATTAAAATATATTATACTAGCAGGGTGCCCGCAGCTTCGCTTGCGATGTCTTATGTTTGCATTATTTCTGTCTCCAAACAGGAAGCTCTTAAATATTAAGACAATATTTTTTAATTAGTGCAATTTATGCAATGTTTATATCGAATAATAAGATTAAAAACGCATTTATTGTAACAGGCCAAGTATAATAAAGATAAGCTGGCCACACTATTAGAGCAGTGGCTATCTCTTTCAAGAGAGGTGCTATCCCTCTCAAGAGAGTGCCAGAGAGAGCTGCCTGCGTCTCGATCGAACCAAAAAGTAAAGACGACGTGTGTGAGAGATTAAATTAAAATAAAGAGACAAACTATTCCTGGTACATTATGAATATATGTACAAAATGCAATTATGCTAATTGGTATATGACAACTACACATAATTAATAAATAACCAAATATTCATTTAAATGTAAATCATTTATGACTTTACTAATTAAGAATAGTTAAAAACGAAACTAATTGGCATAACTCACCAAATTTTTAAGTTAACATCAGAGATATCAACAAATTGGCGCATTCTATAGAAAAAATTAAAATTCCGAGAAAGGCGAACTAAAATAATAATATTATTGCTCACATACGTTTATACACAAAAATACACGGCTATGCAAAGAAATTTTCTTGATACGACTCTGACCAAATTGAAAGGGGAAACTTTAACTTCTTCTTTTGCGCACTTGCTACACTCTTTCCTCTCTCTCTATCTACTGCGATCTCCCGCTCTTATGTTTCCTAACAGCGCGTGGCAAAACACTGTAAAAATAAACACCGCAAAAAACAATTTGAGTGGTATATTTTTACTACACTATCAAAAACCGGGCCAAATAGATTTTGCCAAAAAAAACGGCTTTTGAGTATTCTGGCAGCAATTACTGTAAAGAGCACTTAAATTCGATAATATATCGACTTTTTGCTTAGTTTCTTTGTTTAGAAGATAGCTAGAGCTTCGGTGAAACCATCAAAGGAATCGTTAAAGCTTAAGGAAAAACTTTACCAAAGGAATTTTTGATACTCAGTTTAAAAGTGCAATTTTTCGACGTTTGAAGATATTTTTGGCTAAGTTGTAATTTTAGAACATGTGTTAAAAATAGTAAAAAGCCCTAAATCTAAGCGGTAAAATTTTTTAAACATTTATAATGTCTTAAACTATTTTTGGGTGAAAACACGGATTCGATTGGTTAAACGGTTTAGCGTCCAGAATTTTTGAAAGGAAAATTGACCTTTTTTCCAATTGGAAGCGATTGGGGCCACTAGGGGAGCCCCAATAAATCTTAGCAAATCAGTTTAAAGTTATTAGAATGTAATAAAAATGAATATAAATATTGTTTTATCCATAGCACCACAAATTTCTATGTACATGTCTACACACCCACACATACATACACACGTACACATTACTTTAAGACACCCTTAGAGAAATCAAGACCTAATTGTCAACAAACCAATGAAAAATTTCAATGTTATTAAAAACTCCAGACTAATAGACTGTAACGACCTGATTCTTTAGTTTCTGCTCGCTACGTAAACGTGCGGCTAGCTCAGAGAGGTTGTGAGTTCGTTCCACCAAATTTATATTGAGTGACCGCCCATGACCAAAGGATAACGCCAGAAATGATTAGGTTGGTGCTGGTTTATTGTTTCTCTAAAATATAGCCTTATTGCTATTATTCTGCTGCGTTGCTCCTGGCTCGCTACTGCGCTGCTCCTGGCGTGCTGCTGCGTCGCTCCTGGCTTACCGCTGCGTCGCTCCTGGCCTGCTACTGCGCTGCTTCGGCTTGTTGCTCCGGGTGACTGAGATCGGGACGGCTCCACCAAAAACCCTGGATGTTATGCGAGCTTCCCTACCGGGGCTGGCAAGGGTTATCGACTAGCAGGTGAACTGAAGTTACGCCTTATCGCCTGGACTTTGTCGGCAAGGTGTATCGCCCAGCAGGTAGAACAAAGTTCTCCCCTATCGCCTAGCTACCTTTATCGCCTGACACCGCGCAAGGACTCCCTAAGTTTGATTTTACCACGACCTAGCACCGTTGGATCTCAGCGTTGTAGCCTCAGCCTTATAGACTTGTCGTCGTTCGGCCGTCTCGACTTTGCGATCTTGATCCTTGGGCACTTCGGTTTCGATTTGTACTTATTCCGCGTTCACGCACTCGCTCTGATTCTCGCACTCGTACTGTCCCGAGCTGCGCTTGCGCCGTCCTTTTATAGGCGCTGTAGGTGCCGTTATTTCCCTCGGGTCCAAGGTCCACTGATGTACCGTTAATTCACGGTGTGTCCTCTTTGGGCTGATCCGAAGTCCGCCAATTCACCATATGACCTCGTTGCCCTTGCCATATGAGGGTCCATGGTCCGAATGTTTCCCGTTTGACCTGGATGCCCTTCATTTCTCCGACTTTCTCGCCTCCTCCGCTGTTGCTAGGCCGATCTCCTGCATCGGGATTTGTGGGGAGTTTATGACTCCTCACATTTCCCCCTTCCTTCGGAAACGTAATGAAAGTGGTGACTTTCCCCGCCCTTGATGCTTAGACTACTCGAATTCCTCGCCTGACTTGCGTGTTAGATGTTCCCCAGACAGTTCCCCGAAAGACTTAACCTTTCCCCAGACTGGTTCCCTAAAAGACTTTACTCGTACAGCTCCTTGAAAGACTTGAACTTTCCCGCGACTGTTTCCCTAAAAGACTTTTCCATGCAGCTCCTTGAAAGATTATTTCCCCAGACTGTTTCCCTGTTCCCCAAGCAGTTCCCCAGACAGTTCCCAGTTCCCCAGACAGTTTGTAACGTTCCTGCTATGCTGGGGTAGTTCAACGGTGTCCAGGAGTTCGTTCCAACATTTATTTATGTCAGGAGTGGTTGCTGTAAGAGTTTGACCCGGTTCCCAGATTATGACACGAGCGGGGTTCGGTGAAATTGAAGGGGGTTGTGTTTATTTACTTAAATTTTACAGAGTTTAAGACAAGGATAGAGCGGCGCGGCTGGAAAGAAACCCGCGGGAAAGAAACCCGAGCGGGTGGGCGACTCGGTGAACCAAGGGATGGCTCGAGCTTAGAGTCCGCTGCCACTGATGGCGGCTTCGTCGCTCCGAGTCGGTTAGTGGTGGGTGGATGGGTGGGTGGTGGAACCCCAAAGATCGGCTGGCACTGATGACGGCCGGTCTTTCGGAGAGTGGGTAGAGGAGGGGGAAGGGGGAAGGGGGTTTCGCTAACTACAATATATTTGGACGGGGTACTAGACCCTATCCCAAAAGACTCCACAAGTAACTCCCTTTTTTATACCCGTTGGCGTGAATAAGTGTGCCCGCACCACGTCAAAATCCCTGGTCATACGGCTTAGAGCGTGTGACCAGCTGATCATGGGTCAGTGTGACCAGGTAATCTTGGGTCAGTGTGACCCGGTGATCGTGGATCAGTATGCCCAGCTATTTCTATTGGCGCGCCCGCCTTCTTATTTGAATTTGAATTCGTTTCAGGTTTTTTATTCTCTTAAACTAATCTTATTATTATATTAATCCTATTCCCTATGTACTATGTTGTCGCTTCATGCTTTTTATCTCTCTTAACCTAAGCTTATTTTATATATTTATTTATATTGTGCGCTCTGGAGCGTCACACCTCCCCCCTCTTGCGAAGGCACGAAGTGCCGAATCGTGATCTTCGACCCCCTGCCGAAGATGACCTTCCACGACTTCTCTTCATCCTTTACTAGGATGGTCTGCTGCTGCCCCTTCCGTTTCTGCCCCCAGCGTTCCTTTATCTCGTTCACTGCCCTGGCCGACATCGTTGCATCAGCCGGTACTGTCCACCCCATCTCATTGGTGAACATTTCCGGCTGTTCCTGCTGTTGTGCTGCTGCTGGAAGCGGTGGGCCGTGGAGTACCTCAGAACTTGGCTGGTCGTATGTAGCTGGATCGGGGTGTAGCTCCAGGATGTCCCTATCCGGCGACGGCGTCCGCACTTTCCCCATCCTTGGCACCAGTTGGTGTCCGCCGACTTCTGCTCCAGGCAGTCTTCTCGGGGTGTGTGCCACTCTTTGTCTTCCCCCTATGGGTCGTGCCGTCGAGGGTTGCGCCGGTGGTTGGGGTGCCGGTCGGTCATCCTTCGTGCTCCTGCCCCGGTTGTCGTGCTCCACTAGTCGGCACGTCGGTGGTTTGAGGCGGGTTGGCGCTGTCCGTACCCGCACTCCGGTACCCGCTGGTCTGGCCGATATTAGCTGTGCTAATCTCCTCGCCTGCAGTAGCCGCTTGCAGTCCTCCCGAAACTTCTCGCTTGACTTCTGAAACTTGTCCATGTTGTTGTTGTTGTGTACTTTGTTTTTCCAGAAATTTGTCGATCTCCTCCTCTGTTGGTTCCATATCGATTGTGGTCTGCCTGGTTTCCTCTACTTCTGGACATTCCTTTGCTTCTGTGATGTCCAATTCCAGATTGCCACATTGAATCCTTGTCTGTGTCTTCGCCAGAAAGTCCATTCCCAGTAGTATCCCTCCTGTAACCTGGTTTAAAATCAGAAAATCCAATTCGAATTCTTCTCCGGCGAATTGCACTCTGGCTGTGAAGTCTCCATCTGATTTTTGTCTTGATCCGTTTGCCATCGTTATCTCCGTCCTCACTTTCCTCCATCTTCCATGTCTTCTTAATTCGCTGTATCTTCTCTTGCTGATCACGCTCCGTGATGCTCCCGTATCTACTATTCCTTTCGCTTTTACCGCTCCGATCTTTATCATGGCCAATATCTGGAATCCGTCACACCTTAATTGGTCCCATGCAGCTGGTGTTTGATTCTGGTCCTGAGCTACCAGCGTTATCTGCTCGGACCTCCGGTGTTTCCCGTTATGGCTATTTGCAGAACTCCGTTGTTCTTGTTCCGTTTCTGCCGCATACCCAACAGAACAATCTCGGCGGGTTGGTGCAGGATCTTGTGGCATGTCCTGTTCCCCCGCATCTCATGCAGATATCTGTTGTTCCGTTCTGGTTCCCTGTTAACACCGGCCGGTTGGTTCCTTCCATTGCCTCTATTTCTTCTACTTCTTCGGCTAACTTCAAGAATTCCGTTAATGTTTTGAAACCTGAGCGTCTAGTATAGAGTTTTATTTTGCTTCTGCAATTCCTGTATATACGGTCCAACTTCGATTCTTCCGAATACTCTGTGAATCTCATTAACTTCCTTAGGTTCATTGCGTATTCCCTTGTTAGTTCCGTCTCCCGCTGTCGTAGCTGTGCAATTTGTGTCTCCACCTGTTCCTGGTATCTGGGTGGTAGGAAATATTCCAACAGTTCTTCCTTGAGTTCCTTCCAAGTATTTATCTCACTCGGTGTGGTATTCCACCAGTCTATTGCTACCCCTTCCAGGATGAAGGGCATAGTTTGAATCAGAGCGTCTTCGTCTATCCCGTAGCCTTTGGCCCACTCCTCAATCTTGCTGAGGAATTCTAAAGGATTGGTGGTTCCTTGGTAGCGTATCCCCCCGCTCCGCACTCGGTCTATGGTTTCCACTTCCATTTTCCGCTCCTTTTTATCCGGCATGTCTGATGTCTTTCCTTCCGACCGCGTTGGTGATTTAAATTGTTTCACCAGGAGGTTTATCTGGTTTGCTACCTCGCTTAGTTCCTCTGTCGGTGACTTGTTTTGCTCCGTCAACCCTTTCTCCTTGCTGTGTTTCTCCGCTAGCTCGCCAAGCTTCCGCCTGATCTCCTCTGTGTGGTCTGGGTTCTTTACAAATGATGCTATTCTCTGTCTTAATTCATCCGCTTTTCCAGTTGCGTCCAATCCAAATTCCTCCGCGTACTCGATCAGATCCGCCTTTGATGCTAGGTACACCCAGGTCGACATAACTCTCTACCGGCGTCTCCTCTTTGCAACCACTTTAACCTGCTCGGGCGCCATGTAACGTTCCTGCTATGCTGGGGTAGTTCAACGGTGTCCAGGAGTTCGTTCCAACATTTATTTATGTCAGGAGTGGTTGCTGTAAGAGTTTGACCCGGTTCCCAGAGTATGACACGAGCGGGGTTCGGTGAAATTGAAGGGGGTTGTGTTTATTTACTTAAATTTTACAGAGTTTAAGACAAGGATAGAGCGGCGCGGCTGGTTCCGTCTTCGGCGGTGTCGTCGAGTGCGGTCGTGGGCGGCTACTGATCGTCCTTCGGTAGTTGCGCAGCGGCTGGCGTCCTGTAGATGAGAAAGAAAGAATACGGCTATCTGCGCCGGAAAGTATGCCCCTCGGTGGTTGGACCCGATAGCAACGGCTTCCTGTTTGCGCCGGAGAATATGTCCCTCTGTATGCGTCCCTTTACCTCTAGATAATTTCCCCCCCCCGAGATATCCCTGATATCTCCGTGTGTGAGAGAGGGTTTGGAGGCCACTTAGGTCTTCCAGGTTAGGCGAGAGAGTTTTGGAGGCCACTTAGGTCTTCCAAGTTAGGCGAGAGAGTTTTGGAGGCCCCTTAGGTCTTCCAGGTTAGGAGAGAGAGAGAGTGTGGAGACCACTGAGGTCTTCCAGGTTGTGAGACGAGTCGCACCCCACTGTGGGTCTACGAAGGTGAGTTCGGTGAGACGAGGGGGGGGGAAAGAAACCCGAGCGGGTGGGCGACTCGGTGAACCGAGGGATGGCTCGAGCTTAGAGTCCGCTGCCACTGATGGCGGCTTCGTCGCTCCGAGTCGGTTAGTGGTGGGTGGATGGGTGGGTGGTGGAACCCCAAAGATCGGCTGGCACTGATGACGGCCGGTCTTTCGGAGAGTGGGTAGAGGAGGGGGAAGGGGGAAGGGGGTTTCGCTAACTACAATATATTTGGACGGGGTACTAGACCCTATCCCAAAAGACTCCACAAGTAACTCCCAGAGAGGTTGCTCACACCAATGCGTAAGGCTCACCTTCTCCGATCGCTGTCGGTTGCAGAGTAGAGCTGCAAAAAAAATCGATGGTACTATCGATAATATCGATGGCTGGCCGCTGGTGACCGTTTTCGATATTATTCAGACTATCACGATAGTATTACAAAAAAATTTGCATCACTTGGATTTCGAAGAATTAAGAAGGTAAGCACGTTACTGATTTTTCTTTTGTTTTCGATAGAAATATTCAAATTTTGGTGATTTCGGTGTTCCGGTGATTCCTTAAAAATGGATGGCGAGGGAAAAAGTAAGTGGATGGAAAAGATATTAAGAGATTAAATTCTCATATATTTTTTTTACACAATAGATGGAGACAAGGATGTGGAGCAGACAGCATCGAAAGATATTGAAGTAGTGGGCAAGGCGCAAGAGAAATCTTTGAAAAAGTTGAGCCGATTGGCCAGTTCGGTGTGGGATCTCTTTGAAAAAACAAAAGATGGTAGGGAAGCGAAATGCCGCATTTGTAAAAAGATTTACAAAACCAGCGGAAACACCAGCAACCTTGCCGATCATTTAAAGAGATTCCACCCAACTCACAGCCAGTACAAGGCAACGCAACCGACAGTAAAGAAATTTTTTACTCACGATGAGTACGACAGCAATTCGGTCCGAAAAGCGAGTCTTGATATGGCGTTAATGGGAATGATTGCTAAGGACACACAACCTTTTTCTATTGTGGAGGACGAAGGGTTTAGGAAGTTTGTCAAGCTATTAGATCCCCGCTACACATTGCCGTCACGCACAACGCTTCAGGACGTGAAAATGAAAAACATGTACATAGACCTCAGTGAAAAACTACAGTTGATGCTTGACAAAGTCGATCAGTGTGCGATTACAACGGACTGCTGGACTAGCAAAGCCAATACTGGTTATTTGAACATAACAGTTCACGTCATTGACGGGAACTTCAAGCTAAATTCGGCAGTATTGGCAACACAGCCACTCCTATGTGCAACAAATCATTCTGCTGACAATATAGTATCATCATTGCGCGCAGAACTGATGAAATGGAGTCTGTTGCCAAAAGTTTGCGCAATAGTTACGGATAATGCCAGCAACATGGTGAAGGCATGTCAACTTCTTGAGAAAAGACATCTTCCGTGCTATGCTCATGTACTTAACCTGGTTATACAAGACTGCCTTGCTATAAAAGAGATTCAGACTGTGTTAACAAAATGCAAGCGAATAGTGACCTTTTTTAAAAGCAGCACAATTGCCTATGAGAAATTCAAACTAGCTCAAGGTCTCGGCAAGCCATACAGCCTTAAACAGGAGGTTTGTACACGCTGGAACAGCGCGTTCCAAATGGTCGAGCGCATACTCTTGACCAAAGAGTTTATTTCTTTGCAGTACGGGACTGCTTACCTTGTCCAAGGCGCCGGAGCCGCTGGCAGCAGACGACGTTTCTTTACTAGAGGATTTGCAAGACGTTCTAGCTCCATTTGATGAAGTTCGTAACAATTGTCTTCCAGCACAAAAGTGACTGTGTCCACCGTAATTCCCATTTCCAATGGACTTGTCCAAAGCCTTGATGAAAAATGCGACCAGTTAAGGACAGCAGAAGGGAAAACACTGTGCCAACTTTTAATAGAGAAGTCTAAAAAACGACTCTTTTCCTATGAAGAACGTTCCTCCACACGTTTGGCTACTATTTTGGACCCTCGATTTAAAGAGAGGGTTTCCGGTCCCATTTCAATGCGAAGCAAGCCGTTTCTCTCCTAGAAAAAACGATTTCATCTCTCCCTCAAGCCAACAAGGAACCCACTATAACTCCGGAACCACCAAAACAAAAAACCTCGGTACTTCATTTTGTCAAACAAAATATAGAAATGAAGCAAAGGTCAAATAAAGTTGAGTCTATCATACAGCTTAGGCAGTATTTCGTACGGATGAACATAGACGAAACTCATGATCCTTTAGAATATTGGAAGGTAAGTTAATCCTTTCTATTCTTTCTATTATAATTTTTTTTTTTTAACTGCAGCAACATGAACAAGAGCTGCCCCAACTGGCTATAAGCGCTAAGCAGGGTCTGTGCATTCCCGCAACCTCCACGGAATCTGAACGGATGTTTTCCAAGGCGGGCCTTACCATATCCGATCGACGGGCATCGCTACAAGCAAAGACTGTAAATAAACTATTATTTATAAACAAAAACTGGTTCCTAACAAAGGAAAAGTGATAGAATTTACCTGCCAAAGTTAATAATAAAAGGTCTCACTTAAATTTAAGCAAAGTAAACTAATTGTGTTTTTAATTCTAAATAATTGAGAACTAAAATTTTTCTAATTACACTATTTTTTAGAAATAATTGCCTAAAGGAATGTCCCTATTATATTGGTTTTAAATGAATACCCCTAATGTTGACATTTGGGCGATAATATCGCGATAGTATCGATGTTAACTCCGCAAAAAATCAAAACTATCGATTGTACCACCATCGATTTTTTTGCAGCTCTATTGCAGAGTGACTTGAACTGGGCAACCGGTGCCCTTTTTATACCCGTTGGCGTGAATAAGTGTGCCCGCACCACGTCAAAATCCCTGGTCATACGGCTTAGAGCGTGTGACCAGCTGATCATGGGTCAGTGTGACCAGGTAATCTTGGGTCAGTGTGACCCGGTGATCGTGGATCAGTATGCCCAGCTATTTCTATTGGCGCGCCCGCCTTCTTATTTGAATTTGAATTCGTTTCAGGTTTTTTATTCTCTTTAACTAATCTTATTATTATATTAATCCTATTCCCTATGTACTATGTTGTCGCTTCATGCTTTTTATCTCTCTTAACCTAAGCTTATTTTATATATTTATTTATATTGTGCGCTCTGGAGCGTCACAAGTTCCCAGACAGTTCCCAGTTCCCCAGACAGTTCCCAGCGAGGAATTCGAATTTTCCCGCCCAGATATTTCCCCAAACTAAAAGTCACCATTACGTTTTCCCTCGGTCCGGCAACTCCCTGGAATCTCACCACGATCGCGTTTATCGATTGTGGGTCCAGTGTTGCCATCGTCGTTGCCTTTTCGTTGTTTTAAGTTGCCATTTAAATTTTTGTACATAGAAATAACCAATTTTGTTAACCCATCGATCGCAACTATCGATCGACCGCCTATCTCGGCGCCCCCGTCCCTATTGCCGATGTCCGGCAACCCATTGTTTCCAAATGTAAATAAACACAAGATTTTCGGTTTCGACTTGCGAATGCCTTTTATTGGCCCTTCAGGACCCTTACCATCCCGCCCGCTACCCGGATACGATAGCGGACGCCACCCACTACCAGCAGTTTGGCCCAGCGGCTGCTCCGGGCTCTCCTTAGCGGCCTGTTGGCCTCGGCTGCCACCCTGGGCGGCTACCTCCTCCCAGCGGCTGCCATCCGGCGATTGTTGTCGGCTTATTCCGGACACGACGACAGCCTGGCGACTTTGGGCGGCCATGTAGCTGGCTCTCCTGGTGACGGCCACACCCAGGGCCCCTTCTCCCAGGCCTCCGGCTCTCCGCCGAGCCGTTTTGCTGGCAACGGCGTTGGTGTTGCCACCCATTGCGGCGGTGGAGGCGGTGGCGTCCCCGCTCCATGGCGACATGCCTCGGATGGAGGTGGCGGTGGTGCTGCCCGCGGCGGCGACGGTGTTGGCGGTGGCTGTGACAGCGGCGGCGGTGGCTGTGGCTGCGACAGCGGCGGCGGTGGCGGTGGCTGCGACAGCGGCGGCGACGGTGGTGGCGGTGGCTGTGGCTGTGACAGCGGCGGCGACGGTGGTGGCGGTGGCTGCGACAGCGGCGGCGGCTGCTCCAGAGGGCCCGGCTGTGCCCATATTGCCACCTTCTCGTCCTCATCCAGCCGCTTCTTCCATTCCCTGGCTGCGGCGGCTACCCGTGCCACCGCCCGATGCGAGAATACCTTTCGCACCACCTCCGCCCGTGCTGCGAATATTCGCCTCAGCTCCTCCGGGCGGCCCGATGGCGCTGAGTCGCCCAGGCGGATCCGCCCGTGTCTGGCTGCGGCCCTCCGGAATGCCATCCGTGCCTTCGCTGCCCGGCGTGGCTCGTCATCCTCTTCCGAGGAGACCTCCGGACTCACCGTCTCCGTCCCGGTGTCCTTCTTGTCTTCCTCCTCCTCGGACGAGGACAGGTCGATGGTTTGCACCTCGGCCTCCTGCCCTGCCGACCGGACGCCGGCCTCCTCCTCCTCGTCCAGTTCCACGTCGGTGATCCGACCCTCGTCCTCCGTTTCTGGGTTCGGCGACGGGGACCGCGACACCTGGGGGGTCGCACGCAGCTGGAGTGCGGAACCTGAGTCCCGCCTCCATCTCGCCGCTGGCTGTTGCCCGGTGCTGCCTCCCCGCCCCTCTCCCCACAAGGACTTACTGCTGCAGTTACTTGCACTCATGTTGGCGACCTGATTTGAATAGGCCCGTCTTGTGGCGCTCGCGCGCTGACGACGGTGTGTGTCCTCTTTAGGCGGGTCCGAAGTCTGCCAATTCACCGTATGACCTCGTTGCCCTTGCCATATGAGGGTCCAAGGTCCGAATGTTTCCCGTTTGACCTGGATGCCCTTCATTTCTCCGGCTTTCTCGCCTTCTCCGCTGTTGCTAGGCCGATCTCCTGCATCGGGATTTGTGGGGAGTTTATGACTCCTCACAAGACTAAACAATTAGAATAAGCCGCTGATCTGACTATCGGCCCTTTCCCACGATTCAGAATACTCAAATTTCGGGACCGAAATCATAAACAAGATAAGAAAAAAGAACGGTCCAAAGTACAATTAGGAAAGTCACTCAATAAACTCTAGAATCAAGAATTGATGATATTATGCGCAGTGTAAAAGCTATTGACATAAATCTTTCCAAATCTTATTTTTTATGCATACCTTGATCAGGGTGAAAGCGCGTGCCGATCGGACGTCTATATCTTATAGCTTCCGTAGGAAAAATTGTTAAAGGGCTTTCGCAGCCTTTTTTTCTATTCTTATATGACATTTTTGCAGTATAAAAGCAATTTACATGAAACTCTGCAAATCTCGTTTATTATTGTATACCTTATTCCTTTCGCTACTTTTTTAATTTTAGCAATTTCGGCAAAGTCTGCAAGGGTATTTAAACTTCGGCTTGCCGAAGTTAGCTTCAGGTGGGTGTTCTTCCAAATAGAAAACAAAATTGTATCGGTTTAATTAAAATTAAATAAAGTTTTTTTTTATAACAAACTTACTTAATACAATAAATTTATCAAAAATATATGATAATTCTAATTGTTTATATTATAATATATATAATATATTTATTTGGCAGTTCACACTCGACAGCCTAAGCCATCGGACGTGTTCTTCCGCGAAACGTAAAAGTACCGCAACAAACCAACAAACAATCAAAACAAACGCAACGATAGTGATCCCTTATCTATTTTCGAACAAACAATTTTGGCAGCCTTTAAGAAGCCTTAAAGTTTGCTGACCCCATCATGCCTGACCCTCCAGACATCTGGAGGAAGCATCCTCCAGACGGATTCTTCCTAGTAGCGACTACGACAGATGACGATCCAAAGCTTCTTGCTGAACTCTCACCATTCATCATTAAAAAAAAACAATAGACAACACAATTGAAGGAGAAGCATAAGCTGCAAAAAGTCCAGAGATGGAAAACTAAATTCAAACCAAAAACTTATTACAAGCTGAAAAATTAATCAAACTTTACAAACACCCCCCTACATCAATATCCCAATAAAAATAACAGAGCACCGAAGTCTCAACTGCACAAAAGGAGTTATTTACTCCAACTCAGGTTGTGGGGATCCACATTCCACCTCCAATGCGCTGCAAAACATGCTCGAGAATTGGACACCTCGCAAACTTTTGCAAAGACAAGTTAATCTGCTCAAACTGCGGCCTTGCAGCTCACACAGAGGAAGGACAGATATGCCTATATAAAACAAACTATATCAACTGCACCGAGAAACAACTACCTAACACAGATCATCACGTTCGGGACAGAAACTGTCCAGACTTCTTATCACACAAGGAAGTTCAAGCAATTAAGACCTTAAATAAAGTGGACAACTGGACAGACCTTATGTAAAGTGGACAACTGGACAGCCTGGTCCATCTACTGTAACGACCTGATTCTTTATTTCTGCTCGCTACGTAAACGTGCGGCTAGCTCAGAGAGGTTGTGAATTCGTTCCACCAAATTTATATTGAGTGACCGCCCGTGACCAAAGGATAACGCCAGAAATGATTAGGTTGGTGCTGGTTTATTGATTCTCTAAAATATAGCCTTATTGCTATTATTCTGCTGCCCGTTGTCGCTGTCTCCTGCTGCGTTGCTCCTGGCTCGCTGCTGCTCTGCTCCTGGCGTACTGCTGCGTCGCTCCTGGCTTACCGCTGCGTCGCTCCTGGCCTGCTACTGCGTTGCTTCGGCTTGCTGCTCCGGGTGACTGAGATCGGGACGACTCCACCAAAACCCTGGATGTTATGCGAGCTTCCCTACCGGGGCCGGCAAGGTGTATCGCCTAGCAGGTGAACCGAAGTTACGCCTTATCGCCTAGCCACCTTTATCGCCTGGCTTCCGGAGTTCAGCCTGGACTTTGTCGGCAAGGTGTATCGCCTAGCAGGTAGAACAAAGTTATCCCTTATCGCCTAGCCACCTTTATCGCCTGACACCGCGCAAGGACTCCCTAAGCTTGACTTTACCACGACCTAGCACCGTTGGATCTCAGCGTTGTAGCCTCAGCCTTGTAGACTTGTCGTCGTTCGGCGTCTCGACTTTGCGATCTTGATCCTTGGGCACTTCGGTTTCGATGTTTACTTATTCCGCGTTCACGCACTCGCTCTGATTCTCGCACTCGTACTGTCTCGAACTGCGCTTGCGCCGTACTTTTTATAGGCGCTGTAGGTGCCGTTATTTCCCTCGGGTCCAAGGTCCACTGAGAAACCGTTAATTCACGGTGTGTCCTCTTTGGGCGTGTCCGAAGTCCGCCAATTTACCGTATGACCCCGTTGCCCTTGCCGGGCGCGGGTCCAAGGTCCATCGAGGTACCGTTAATTCACGGTGTGTCCTCTTTAGGCGAGTCCGAAGTCCGCCAATTCACCGTTTGACCTCGTTGCCCTTGCCATATGAGGGTCCAAGGTCCGAATGTCTCCCGTTTGACCTGGATGCCCTTCATTTCTCCGGCTTTCTCGCCTCCTCCGCTGTTGCTAGGCCGATCTCCTGCATCGGGATTTGTGGGGAGTTTAAGACTCCTCACATTTCCCCCTTCCTTCGGAAATGTAATGAAAGTGGTGACTTCCCCCGCCCTTTATGTTTATACTACTCGAATTCCCCGCCTGACTTGCGTGTTAGATGTTCCCCAGACAGTTCCCCGAAAGACTTAACCTTTCCCCAGACTGCTCTCCTAAACGACTTCACTCGTACAGCTCCTTGAAAGACTTGAACTTTCCCGCGACTGTTTCCCTAAAAGCCTTTTCCTTGCAGCTCCTTGAAAGATTATCTCCCCAGACTGTTTCCCTGTTCCCCAGATAGTTCACAGTTCCCATTTCCCAGACAGTTCCCAGTTCCCCAGATAGTTCACAGTTCCCTAAATAGTTCACAGTTCCCCAGATAGTTCACAGTTCCCATTTCCCAGTTCCCCAGACAGTTCCCTGCGTGAAATTCGAATTTTCCCACCCAGACATTTCCCCAAACTAAAAGTCA
The DNA here is from genome assembly GCA_036346975.1 of Drosophila prolongata. NCBI lineage: Eukaryota > Metazoa > Arthropoda > Insecta > Diptera > Drosophilidae > Drosophila > Drosophila prolongata. The sequence goes on from JAYMZC010000108.1 coordinate 713,742, forward strand.
CCATTTCGCTTTCCCTCGGTCCGGCAACTCCCTGGAATCTCACCACGATCGCGTTTATCGATTGTGGGTTCCAGTGTTGCCATCGTCGTTGCCTTTTCGTTGTCTTAAGTTGCCATTTGAATTCTTGAACATAGAAATAACCAATTTTGTTAACCCATCGATCGCAACTATCGATCGACCGCCTATCTCGGCGCCCCCGTCCCTATTGCCTATGTCCGGCAACCCGTTACCCAAAAGGTAAATAAACAAACCGATTGTGATTTTTTTAAAACCATTAATGGTTGTTATTAGCCCCTCAGGACTCTTACCACCCCGTTGGACATCCGGATGCGGTAGCGGACGCCGTCTACCACGAGGAGTTTGGCCCAGCGGCTGCTACGGGCTCTCCACTGCTGCCTGTTGGCCTCGGCTGCCACCCTGGGCGGCCACTCTTCCTCGGCCATCTCCTGCCAGCGGCTGCTGTCCGCCGAATGTTGGCGGGACACTGCCGGCCTGGCTGGTGTCGCCACCGGGCACGATGTCATCCTGGCGATTTTGGGCGGCCGTGCGGCTGGCTCCCCTGGCGGCGGCCACACCCAGGGTCCCTTCTCCAGACCCTCCGGGTCCCCACCGAGCCGTTTTGTTGGCAACGGCGACGGCGTTGGCACCCACGGCGGCGGTGGAGGCGGTGGTGTCTCCGCTCCGTGCCGTGGTGCCTGGGATGGCCGTGGTGCCTGCGGCGGTGACGGTGGTGGCGGTGGCGGCGTTGATGCCCGGGGCGGCGACGGTGGTGGCGGTGCTGCTCCCCGGGGCGGCGACGGTGGTGGAGGTGGCGGTGCTGCTGCCCGGAGCGGCGACGGTGGTGGCGGTGGCGGCGTTGATGCCCGTGGCGGCGACGGTGGTGGCGGTGGTGGTGCTGCTGCCCGGGGCGGCGACGGTGGTGGCGGTGGCGGTGCTGATGCCCGCGACGTCGACGGCAGTGGTGGCGGCTGCGACAGCGGTGGCGACGGCGGTGGAGGTGCTTGCAGCAACGGCTGCTCCGGAGGGCCTGGCCGTGCCCATATAGCTGCCTCTTCGGCCTCAGCTTCGTCCAGCCGCTTTTGCCACTCCCTGGCTGCTGCGGCTGCGCGTGCCACCGCCCGCTGCGCGAACACTCGCCGCACCACCTCTGCCCGGGTTGCGAATATACGCATTGCCTCCTCCGGGCGGCCCGATGGCGCTGCGTCGCCTAACCGGATCCGCCCGAATCCGGCTGCGGCCCTCTTGATCCGGCGGAATGCCATCCGGGCCTTTGTAGCGCTGGTAGTCAAGTGGGAACGGATCGTAGCTGGCGTCATCTGTGGGGTGGTTGCCGAACTAGGGTTAGGGGTAAGAGAAAGCGTAATAGGTCAACAGGGCGAAATGTCAGTTGATTTCTGCTGAGAGCGTTTGCCATTTTGGCTGTTAAGGGGTTTGCCGCCAGCGGTAAGCGGCATCAGCGTTCTTTTCTATTTGAACCTTCCACCGATCAAGAAGTGAATCGGCAAAGTCAGTGTGCCAACAGTGCCAAAAGTTTGAGCTGAGCGAGATTTTCAAAGGGAAAAGGCAACCAAATTTAATAATTTCGGCCGAGTCCTATTATTGAGGGTGAGTTCAAAATAAACGGAAGAAAATCAATGGGTCCGTTCAGTAGCACTTTATGTGATTTATAGGCTCGGCGATCAAAGACCAGATTCTACGATATTCAATACCGGCGGGAACACTTAAAACTGCAAGCAGCTGAGGCAGAAGTTCTCATTGAAATTCTATTTCGGAGAGGGCGACCAGTTGCTGCGAGACTTACGATCGGCGCGGAACCACGGGAGAATCGCGGGAGGAAAATGGTTTAAAAGTGAAAAAAACGTCTTGCGTGAGGGTCTAAATTTACCCAGTCCCCGACCCCATTAAAAGTGTGAAAGGAGTTTGAAGAGAAAAACCCTTTAAAATGTGGCCGAAAGGGAAGTAAAATCAATCGAAAAAAAAGAGAAAAACCCAGCCGAAAACGCCATTTAACCTCACCTTCAATTTGCCATAAAAGAGGAAAGAAAAGAAAGAACGAAGTAATAATAGTGATTGAAAAAAAAGATGTCAGAATAGAATAGTTTTTTAATTAATAATCCTAAGCAAGTTTTTTCATATGTTATTTTAAAGTGTATTTTTGTGAATTGGTGAAAGTGTTTGAGACTCGGTGTGCTGCCAATTTCCGGCATTGTGTTCCCTCTTTCATAGAAAAAAAAGTTTAAAGAAAAAATGGTATGTCCACTTACCCCCTGAGAAAAAAAAAATTGAAAAAGGAAATTTGAAAATGAAAGAGTGAAAGCCCCATGTGTCCCCCAAAAAAATACCCTTTTCTCCTTTCGCAGCATTTTCAGCCGACTTCGAAAAAAGCGCTTTCTTCGAGGACGCATCTGGAAAAATTGGTAAGCGTTTAAAAGAAATATAAAAAGAATATAATTTTGGATGATGGGCTGCAATTTCAAGTTCTTTTTCCTAAATTTTATTATGTGGTGAGAGTAATTTCCCGAATTTAAATTTTCCAATAACCGGCATTACGTAATGGCCAAGAATAAGAAGTTAAAGACAATCGCGAAATTGGGTGCCAATACCGTAGCTTTGAACAGCAAAAAACCCACTCAACGCCAACATCGTAAATCGCTTTGCGTTTGCGCTCATGTTTTGATTTAGTATGCAAGTGGGAACGGTAACATGTCAACGTAACATAACGCAATTAAAAGTTGAAAAACCACACCAAGAAAAGTCATTTATATTTGTCCTTCTTTTAAATATAAAGTAAATGTAAACCTAATTGGCATGCCGTCTTTAGCATATATATTTTTGATATCTAATTATTGCACCTATCCCTATTTATAAGAATTACCTATTATATTTATTATATTTATGCTATTTATTATATATTTTCTAATGATATTTATACCTACATATTATTTTTATATTATTCTTTATACTCCATGTTAGTCTCGATTAGGGTTTCCAGCAATATTGTTTTGTTTAAGCTTTTAATTTGTTAGTTAATAAAAGATGTTTATAATGTGGTAATTTTGTGTGTTTGTCCTCGGCGGACATGAGACCCCCGTGAAGCCGCAACCGCAAGGGGCCGTTCTAGATAAAAGAAAATGGTTAGGGAACGGCCAATGGAAGGGTGGGCTGATTGCCGCCTCCTTAACAGCTGAGGTGGAAAAGCGGTAGGCTCGATCGCAGATGTAAAGGGCCTTACGCCGGACAATAGCCCGAGTAGTAGTAGTGTTTTATCTCCCCGGCCTTAGTTTGGTTTGTCTTTGCACGCAATCTGAGTTCTGATAATAATCAAATAGGCAATGACGGGTTAAAGCAAAGATCCACCCCACTAGCCGACGAGCCAAAGCCGATTAACATTTTTGCGTGCGCTTTGACCCGTCCGTAACACCCAGCCTGAATCTTTTGTTTATAGATGTCCGTTACACCTTCGCCGCCCGACGTGGCTCGTCCTCCTCGTCCGAGGAGACCTCCGGACTCACCGTCTCCGTCCCGGCTCCGACGGGTCCCCGCTTTGGTATGCGTTACCCGGTAACGGTATCCGCATCCTATGACCCTCCCTCTCCCGCTCTCGCGCTCCTAATGCATCTGTGTGAGTTCGATACTGTGTATCGTCCTCTCCCTCTCTTCGGATTCACAGTGCGCCCCCGCTAAGTCCGACTTCGATCCTTTGTTTTGGCCATCAATAAATTGTTTTTTTAATTGGCTAACGTGGGCGGTTTTTTCTTTGCCAGTCTTTTCATGCCGCAAATTGCATATCACAGGCGAATTAAAATTTATTATCTTAAAAGGCCCGTCATATTTTGGTGCCAATTTTGCAGCGAATCCTTCTGCGGCCTTGGACAGATGATGTTCTTTAGCCCAGACCGTGTCACCGATGTTCGGTTTCCATGGGCGTCTACGCAGATTGTAGTGGCGTGCCTGATCCTGCGCTGCCTTTTCCATATTTCGCCTCACTAGCTCGAAGATTTCTTTCAGCTTCTGTGCGTTCTCGGCCGGAGTTTGCGTTTCCCTTCCTGTGCCGATTGTTCCTTCGTCGTACAGTGCGCTGGGTAACCTAGGCTCTCTCCCTTGCGTAATAAAAGCAGGCGAATATCCCGTGGATTCAGCCACGCTCGTATTCACGGCCAACTGCAGTTCCGGCCACTTTTCGTCCCAAGTCCTCTGGTCTGCCCCGGTGAACTGGGCGATCATCGTTTTCACCGTCCTGTTGGCTCTCTCCGTCGGGTTTTCCTGGGGCGTGTATGGGGCCGTAAACTGGTGTCGGACGCCTAATTCACCCAGGAATTTTTTAAACGCCCTGCTGGTAAACTGAACGCCATTGTCTGTGATCAGCACCTTGGGTACGCCGTATCTTGCGAGGATCCGCTCGCGGATCGCCTTTTCCAGAGTTTCCGTCGTTGCCCTGCGCATTGGCACCATTTCGGTCCACTTGGAGAACCTATCTACCAGCATTAGTAGCATAGAATTCCCTTGTTTGGAGCGGGGCAGTGGTCCGACGAAATCTGCGCACACAGTGGCCCACGGCTCTTCCGGTACTTGGGTCAGCATTTTTCCGGCCGCCTGTAGTTGGCTTGGCTTATAACGTAGGCAGCTCTCGCAGTTTTGCACATATTTCCTTATGTCGCGGTGCATTCCCGGCCAATGGTATCTTGCTGCGACTCTGGCAATTGTTTTCCGACTGCCCATGTGGCCAGCTGTCGGTGAGTTGTGGTTCTCCGACATTACTCGCTGCCTGGATCCCGTTGGCACGCACAGCTTCCATGATGTGACATCCTCATTGCCTGCTCTGTGCGGTATGTGGCGATATAGCTGGTCGGCTTCTGTTTTTGGGGATTTTGGGAAATCTTGCTCCGCATATCCCTTATCCAGTTACACTCGCCGGTTTCCTTGAGCTGTTCCTGTACTTTTACCCGTCGACACGTTTCTGGCAGTGGCTGTCGTGATAGTGCGTCTGCTACTATATTCAGCTGGCCCTTTCTGTACGCGATTTCAAAGTCATATTGCTGCAGTTCCAGCGCCCATCGTGCGATCCTTCCGGTTGGGCTCTCGATGCTATTCAACCACTTCAGTGCCATATGATCCGTGATCACTTTGAAGTGGTAGCCCTCCAAGTATGGCCTTAACTTGCGTATGGCCCACACAATTGCCAGGCATTCCTTCTCAGTCGCTGAGAAATTTCTTTCCGAACCATTTAGGGACCTACTGGAATACGAGATCACCCTCTCGCCTTGGTCGGAATTCTGTGTGAGAATAGCACCGAGCCCGTAAACGCTGGCGTCGGTCTGCAGCACAAATGTCTTTGTGAAATCTGGGCATGCTAAGATTGGGTCTGCGATTAGCCTGGCCTTGACAGCTTCAAACGCCTGTTGATGGTCATCTGTCCATTCCCATTTTGTGCTTTTCCGGAGCAGGCTATTCAACGGAGGCACCAACGTTGCAAAATCTGGCACAAAACGCCTGTACCACGACGCCACTCCCAAATATTGTCGTAACTCCTTAACGTTGGCCGGTGGTTTTATTAAGGCAATTGCCGACACTTTTTCTGGGTCTGTTCCGATGCCTTGGTCTGTTATGCGATGCCCCAAGTATTGCAGTTCCTTTCTAAAAAATTTGCATTTTTCCGCATTTACTTTCAGGTTGGCAGCCCGTAGTCTCCTAAACACTTCCTTCAGGTTTTCCATATGCTCTTCGAGCGTTCGCCCGATGACGATAATGTCGTCCTGATACGCGAAGGCATGCGGCATCATTTCTGGTCCAATGACTTGATCCAATGCCCGCTGGAATGTTGCCGACGCGGAGTGTAGGCCAAATGGCATCACCTTCCATTGGAACAGGCCCTTCCTTGGTACAGTAAACGCCGTATACTGCCTGCTGTCTGCCTCCAAGGGGATCTGCCAGTAACCGTCCTTTAGATCGAGACTGCTGATGTACTTCGCCTCTCGCAGCTGGTCCAGGATGTAATTTATCATCGGCATCGGGTATGCGTCCTTTATGGACCTCGCATTTATTTGCCGGAAATCCACACACAGCCTCCACTTTCCAGTCTTCTTTCTCACCATGACTATTGGTGAGCTGTAGGGACTCCTGGACGGCTCGATACATCCTTTTTCCAGCAGCTCGTCTACCTTGGCATTTATCTAACCCTGCATTTTTGGATTTTTAGGGTAGTACCGTTGTTTGACTGGTTGGTCGTCCTTCATGGTGATCCTATGTACGGCCACGTTGGATATACCATTTATTCCTTCCAGCTCGTCCAACTCGGCTTTTAAAAATCCCTCCACATCCTTTTTCGCAAATCTTTTGGGTGTTTCAACTATTGCCACTGACAGTTTTTCCTCCAGCCATCCTCCTCGTCTATTCTTTGCCGGTATCGACGCGCTGTGTCCTGCGCACTCGACTTCGGCCCCGATTCTGGTGAGGAAATTCCATCCCAACACCAGGGCGTCGATCAGTCCTGGTAAAATCAGCAGCTCCATTGAAATTGTTTTCGTTCCCAGTCCAATTCTGGTCTCCAGCTGTGATCTTATTTCCCCGCAGCGACCGTCTGCCATCCGTACTTGCCTTCTCGTGGGTCCGACCCTTCCTGCCGCCTGCAGCCTGTCCGCCAGCTCTTCGCTGATGAAACTCGCCGTGGCGCCGGTATCCACCGTGGCCTTAATCTTACTTTCACCTATGAGCACCGTGGCGGACAGTTGCATTTCTTCCGCCTGCAGGTCGCCCATTAATTTCGAGAGGCAGCACCTTGCGATCCCCGGCCGCCCCTCGGAGGCTGGGGTCGCTGGGCGTTTCCCGACCCGGAACAGCACTGAACCGTCCGAACTCCTATTTTTCCGCATCGCCAGCAGAACGTAAGCCGTTGGTTTCGGCATTCCTTCGCCCAGTGGTCTGGACCCCCGCATCTGCGGCAGGCCTGGGTAGGATTTGCTACGAATCCGCCGCGATTGTTTGCTGGTTCGTGGCCGCGCGGCGTACTTCGTGGTTGTGCGTCCGGGTCCTCCTGGCATCGCCTGCACACCGCACCCTGGTCTGATCTTGGCCTTGGTACTGGATGGCTCTGCCCTTGCTGCTTGCGGGGATTGTTTTTCAGCTCGATTTTCTCCCTCTGCTGGTCGAGCTCCTCAAATTCGTCTGCCAGCGCCATCAATGTATCCAAATTTCGACATTCATATGGGCGAACGAACATTCTGAGTGCCGGCGTGCTGTTCTCTTTTATCCTCTCCAGCGTTTCTTTGGTTGACATATTCAGTGGCCGCATCAGGGTCTGCATATCCACCATAAAATCTTTTAAGCTCTCCCCGCAGGCTTGCTTCCTCTGTCTGACCTGGTCCGCCAGCTTCGCCATGTATCCTCGGGGCAGAAAGTAATTTTGGAAGCAGTAGATGAAGTCTCCCCAGGTCTCCCAGTGCCGATTGTTGGCGATGAACCACTTCAAGGCTCTGCCTTGGAGCAGCTCCGGCATTGCTCGTGGGATCTGGTTTATGTCGAGACCGTAAGTCACGACTGACCACTCTACTTGCTCCAAAAATTCCAGCGGCTTGTCGTTTCCGTCGTAGCGGAAATTCCACTCCCGGACCTGCTTGGCCACCTTCGCGTAGTCCTGCGTGTGCGTCCTGGAACTCTCCTTTCTTTCCCGGCTATTTTCCCGCTGCCGGCTTGCGTGGCTTGCGATGCTCGACACATCCAAGCTCGCTATCAGGCCCTCGGCACTTGCGGTTGTGATTTTGAATTTTGGCGTGGGCATTTTTCGGAGTTTCTTTTCCAGGCCCATTACCAAATCGGCGATGTCTGGCTCCTCTGCTGTCTGGTCGACGAAGTCTCCCAGGGTCTTCCTCATCGAATCGACTGAGCCCTCCAGTTATATTCTCTTGGTTCTATTTGAGGTGTTTAGCGGTAGGATTTTGGTTTTTCTTTTTGTTGTATGGTCCTGGTTGGGGTCTTGTATTTCTGAGCCGGATGACATGTGTTCTGGTATGAAGTTAGACGCATTCGGATGGCTAAATTCATCCGATTCGTTGCTTATGGTTCTCCGTTGGGTAGGTGCTGCAGTATTTCTTTGTGGTTGGATTTGAATTGAGTGGGAGGAGGAAGATTTGGCTCCAGAGGAGTATAGTGCACCATCGTGGTGACGACTTTTGTAGTCTTAAACTCCCCACAAATCCCGATGCAGGAGATCGGCCTAGCAACAGCGGAGGAGGGGAGAAAGCCGGAGAAATGAAGGGCATCCAGGTCAAACGGGAGACATTCGGACCTTGGACCCTCATATGGCAAGGGCAACGAGGTCAAACGGTGAATTGGCGGACTTCGGACCCGCCTAAAGAGAACACACCATGAATTAACGGTACCTCGATGGACCTTGGACCCGCGCCCGGCAAGGGCAACGGGGTCATACGGTAAATTGGCGGACTTCGGACCCGCCCAAAGAGGAGACACCGTGAATTAACGGTACCTCAGTGGACCTTGGACCCGAGGGAAATAACGGCACCTACAGCGCCTATAAAAAGGACGGCGCAAGCGCAGCTCGTGACAGTACGAGTGCGAGAATCAGAGCGAGTGCGTGAACGCGGAATAAGTAAACATCGAAACCGAAGTGCCCAAGGATCAAGATCGCAAAGTCGAGTCGCCGAACGACGACAAGTCTACAAGGCTGAGGCTACAACGCTGAGATCCAACGGTGCTAGGTCGTGGTAAAGTCAAGCTTAGGGAGTCCTTGCGCGGTGTCAGGCGATAAAGGTGGCTAGGCGATAAGGGAGAACTTTGTTCTACCTGCTAGGCGATACACCTTGCCGACAAAGTCCTGGCTGAACTCCGGAAGCCAGGCGATAAAGGTGGCTAGGCGATAAGGCGTAACTTCGGTTCACCTGCTAGGCGATACACCTTGCCGGTCCCGGTAGGGAAGCTCGCATAACATCCAGGGTTTTGGTGGAGTCGTCCCGATCTCAGTCACCCGGAGCAGCAAGCCGAAGCAACGCAGTAGCAGGCCAGGAGCGACGCAGCGGTAAGCCAGGAGCGACGCAGCAGTACGCCAGGAGCAGAGCAGCAGCGAGCCAGGAGCAACGCAGCAGGAGACAGCGACAACGGGCAGCAGAATAATAGCAATAGGCTATATTTTAGAGAATCAATAAACCAGCACCAACCTAATCATTTCTGGCGTTATCCTTTGGTCACGGGCGGTCACTCAATATAAATTTGGTGGAACGAACTCACAACCTCTCTGAGCTAGCCGCACGTTTACGTAGCGAGCAGAAATAAAGAATCAGGTCGTTACATCTGGCGCCCAAGAGTGATTGTCCTGACCAAGGAAACAAAAGTTCCGAGATGGGGAAGTCCTGGATTTATAATCTCAGGAAGGAGGACTTCGACGAGGTGAGTCAAGTTCTGGGAATAGAACTGGAGGGCTCAGTCGATTCGATGAGGAAGACCCTGGGAGACTTCGTCGACCAGACAGCAGAGGAGCCAGACATCGCCGATTTGGTAATGGGCCTGGAAAAGAAATTCCGGAAAATGCCCACGCCAAAATTCAAAATCACAACCGCAAGTGCCGAGGGCCTGATAGCGAGCTTGGATGTGTCGAGCATCGCAAGCCACGCAAGCCGGCAGCGGGAAAATAGCCGGGAAAGAAAGGAGAGTTCCAGGACGCACACGCAGGACTACGCGAAGGTGGCCAAGCAGGTCCGGGAGTGGAATTTCCGCTACGACGGAAACGACAAGCCGCTGGAATTTTTGGAGCAAGTAGAGTGGTCAGTCGTGACTTACGGTCTCGACATAAACCAGATCCCACGAGCAATGCCGGAGCTGCTCCAAGGCAGAGCCTTGAAGTGGTTCATCGCCAACAATCGGCACTGGGAGACCTGGGGAGACTTCATCTACTGCTTCCAAAATTACTTTCTGCCCCGAGGATACATGGCGAAGCTGGCGGACCAGGTCAGACAGAGGAAGCAAGCCTGCGGGGAGAGCTTAAAAGATTTTATGGTGGATATGCAGACCCTGATGCGGCCACTGAATATGTTGACCAAAGAAACGCTGGAGAGGATAAAAGAAAACAGCACGCCGGCACTCAGAATGTTTGTTCGCCCATATGAATGTCGAAATTTGGATACATTGATGGCGCTGGCAGACGAATTTGAGGAGCTCGACCAGCAGAGGGAGAAATTCGAGCTGGAAAACAATCCCCGCAAGCAGCAAGGGCAGAGCCATCCAGTACCAAGGCCAAGATCAGACCAGGGTGCGGTGTGCAGGCGATGCCAGGAGGACCCGGACGCACAACCACGAAGTACGCCGCGCGGCCACGAACCAGCAAACAATCGCGGCGGATTCGTAGCAAATCCTACCCAGGCCTGCCGCAGATGCGGGGGTCCAGACCACTGGGCGAAGGAATGCCGAAACCAACGGCTTACGTTCTGCTGGCGATGCGGAAAAATAGGAGTTCGGACGGTTCAGTGCTGTTCCGGGTCGGGAAACGCCCAGCGACCCCAGCCTCCGAGGGGCGGCCGGGGATCGCAAGGTGAGTTTCATCAGCGAAGAGCTGGCGGACAGGCTGCAGGCGGCAGGAAGGGTCGGACCCACGAGAAGGCAAGTACGGATGGCAGACGGTCGCTGCGGGGAAATAAGATCACAGCTGGAGACCAGAATTGGACTGGGAACGAAAACAATTTCAATGGAGCTGCTGATTTTACCAGGACTGATCGACGCCCTGGTGTTGGGATGGAATTTCCTCACCAGAATCGGGGCCGAAGTCGAGTGCGCAGGACACAGCGCGTCGATACCGGCAAAGAATAGACGAGGAGGATGGCTGGAGGAAAAACTGTCAGTGGCAATAGTTGAAACACCCAAAAGATTTGCGAAAAAGGATGTGGAGGGATTTTTAAAAGCCGAGTTGGACGAGCTGGAAGGAATAAATGGTACATCCAACGTGGCCGTACATAGGATCACCATGAAGGACGACCAACCAGTCAAACAACGGTACTACCCTAAAAATCCAAAAATGCAGGGTTAGATAAATGCCAAGGTAGACGAGCTGCTGGAAAAAGGATGTATCGAGCCGTCCAGGAGTCCCTACAGCTCACCAATAGTCATGGTGAGAAAGAAGACTGGAAAGTGGAGGCTGTGTGTGGATTTCCGGCAAATAAATGCGAGGTCCATAAAGGACGCATACCCGATGCCGATGATAAATTACATCCTGGACCAGCTGCGAGAGGCGAAGTACATCAGCAGTCTCGATCTAAAGGACGGTTACTGGCAGATCCCCTTGGAGGCAGACAGCAGGCAGTATACGGCGTTTACTGTACCAGGGAAGGGCCTGTTCCAATGGAAGGTGATGCCATTTGGCCTACACTCCGCGTCGGCAACATTCCAGCGGGCATTGGATCAAGTCATTGGACCAGAAATGATGCCGCATGCCTTCGCGTATCAGGACGACATTATCGTCATCGGGCGAACGCTCGAAGAGCATATGGAAAACCTGAAGGAAGTGTTTAGGAGACTACGGGCTGCCAACCTGAAAGTAAATGCGGAAAAATGCAAATTTTTAGAAAGGAACTGCAATACTTGGGGCATCGCATAACAGACCAAGGCATCGGAACAGACCCAGAAAAAGTGTCGGCAATTGCCTTAATAAAACCACCGGCCAACGTTAAGGAGTTACGACAATATTTGGGAGTGGCGTCGTGGTACAGGCGTTTTGTGCCAGATTTTGCAACGTTGGTGCCTCCGTTGAATAGCCTGCTCCGGAAAAGCACAAAATGGGAATGGACAGATGACCATCAACAGGCGTTTGAAGCTGTCAAGGCCAGGCTAATCGCAGACCCAATCTTAGCATGCCCAGATTTCACAAAGACATTTGTGCTGCAGACCGACGCCAGCGTTTACGGGCTCGGTGCTATTCTCACACAGAATTCCGACCAAGGCGAGAGGGTGATCTCGTATTCCAGTAGGTCCCTAAATGGTTCGGAAAGAAATTTCTCAGCGACTGAGAAGGAATGCCTGGCAATTGTGTGGGCCATACGCAAGTTAAGGCCATACTTGGAGGGCTACCACTTCAAAGTGATCACGGATCATATGGCACTGAAGTGGTTGAATAGCATCGAGAGCCCAACCGGAAGGATCGCACGATGGGCGCTGGAACTGCAGCAATATGACTTTGAAATCGCGTACAGAAAGGGCCAGCTGAATATAGTAGCAGACGCACTATCACGACAGCCACTGCCAGAAACGTGTCGACGGGTAAAAGCACAGGAACAGCACAAGGAAACCGGCGAGTGTAACTGGATAAGGGATATGCGGAGCAAGATTTCCCAAAATCCCCAAAAATATCCAGACTACATGACAGAAGCCGACCAGCTATATCGCCACATACCGCACAGAGCAGGCAACGAGGATGTCACATCATGGAAGCTGTGCGTGCCAACGGGATCCAGGCAGCGAGTAATGTCGGAGAACCACAACTCACCGACAGCTGGCCACATGGGCAGTCGGAAAACAATTGCCAGAGTCGCAGCAAGATACCATTGGCCGGGAATGCACCGCGACATAAGGAAATATGTGCAAAACTGCGAGAGCTGCCTACGTTATATGCCAAGCCAACTACAGGCGGCCGGAAAAATGCTGACCCAAGTACCGGAAGAGCCGTGGGCCACTGTGTGCGCAGATTTCGTCGGACCACTGCCCCGCTCCAAACAAGGGAATTCTATGCTACTAATGCTGGTAGATAGGTTCTCCAAGTGGACCGAAATGGTGCCAATGCGCAGGGCAACGACGGAAACTCTGGAAAAGGCGATCCGCGAGCGGATCCTCGCAAGATACGGCGTACCCAAGGTGCTGATCACAGACAATGGCGTTCAGTTTACCAGCAGGGCGTTTAAAAAATTCCTGGGTGAATTAGGCGTCCGACACCAGTTTACGGCCCCATACACGCCCCAGGAAAACCCGACGGAGAGAGCCAACAGGACGGTGAAAACGATGATCGCCCAGTTCACCGGGGCAGACCAGAGGACTTGGGACGAAAAGTGGCCGGAACTGCAGTTGGCCGTGAATACGAGCGTGGCTGAATCCACGGGATATTCGCCTGCTTTTATTACGCAAGGGAGAGAGCCTAGGTTACCCAGCGCACTGTACGACGAAGGAACAATCGGCACAGGAAGGGAAACGCAAACTCCGGCCGAGAACGCACAGAAGCTGAAAGAAATCTTCGAGCTAGTGAGGCGAAATATGGAAAAGGCAGCGCAGGATCAGGCACGCCACTACAATCTGCGTAGACGCCCATGGAAACCGAACATCGGTGACACAGTCTGGGCTAAAGAACATCATCTGTCCAAGGCCGCAGAAGGATTCGCTGCAAAATTGGCACCAAAATATGACGGGCCTTTTAAGATAATAAATTTTAATTCGCCTGTGATATGCAATTTGCGGCATGAAAAGACTGGCAAAGAAAAAACCGCCCACGTTAGCCAATTAAAAAAACAATTTATTGATAGCCAAAACAAAGGATCGAAGTCGGACTTAGCGGGGGCGCACTGTGAATCCGAAGAGAGGGAGAGGACGATACACAGTATCGAACTCACACAGATGCATTAGGAGCGCGAGAGCGGGAGAGGGAGGGTCATAGGATGCGGATACCGTTACCGGGTAACGCATACCAAAGCGGGGACCCGTCGGAGCCCGTAGCAAGGGAAAGTCCAAAGGCCGCCGCGGAACCGGAAACATGGGCAACCGAGGTTTCGTCAGCGCGCGAGCACCACAAGACGGGCCTATTTAAAATCAGGTCGCCAAGATGCCAGCACGCAGCAGCAGCAACAGCCAAGTCATGAAGCGGTCCCCGTCGCCGAACCCCGAATGGGAGGATGATCTCGGATGTAGAGCTGGAGGAGGAGGAGGAGGCCGGCGTCCGGTCGGCAGGGCAGGAGGCTGAGGTGCCGACCATCAGCCTGTCCTCGTCCGAGGAGGAGGAGGAGGAAGCCCAGGAGGACACCGGGACGGAGACGGTGAGTCCGGAGGTCTCCTCGGACGAGGAGGACGAGCCACGTCGGGCGGCGAAGGCCCGGATGGCATTCCGCCGGATCAAGAGGGCCGCAGCCGGATTCGGGCGGATCCGGTTGGGCGACGCAGCGCCATCGGGCCGCCCGGAGGAGGCAATGCGTATATTCGCAACCCGGGCAGAGGTGGTGCGGCGAGTGTTCGCGCAGCGGGCGGTGGCACGGGCAGCCGCAGCAGCCAGGGAGTGGCAAAAGCGGCTGGACGAAGCTGAGGCCGAAGAGGCAGCTATATGGGCACGGCCAGGCCCTCCGGAGCAGCCGTTGCTGCAAGCACCTCCACCGCCGTCGCCACCGCTGTCGCAGCCGCCACCACTGCCGTTGGCGTCGCGGGCATCAGCACCGCCACCGCCACCACCGTCGCCGCCCCGGGCAGCAGCACCACCACCGCCACCACCGTCGCCGCCACGGGCATCAACGCCGCCACCGCCAGCACCGTCGCCGCCCCGGGCAGCAGCACCGCCACCTCCACCACCGTCGCCGCCCCGGGGAGCAGCACCGCCACCGCCACCACCGTCGCCGCCCCGAGCATCAACGCCGCCACCGTCACCGCCGCAGGCACCACGGCCATCCCAGGCACCACGGCACGGAGCGGAGACACCACCGCCTCCACCGCCGCCGTGGGTGCCAACGCCGTCGCCGTTGCCAACAAAACGGCTCGGTGGGGACCTCCGCGGCGGATACGTAGCAAATCCTACCCAGGCCTGCCGCAGATGCGGGGGTCCAGACCACTGGGCGAAGGAATGCCGAAACCAACGGCTTACGTTCTGCTGGCGATGCGGAAAAATAGGAGTTCGGACGGTTCAGTGCTGTTCCGGGTCGGGAAACGCCCAGCGACCCCAGCCTCCGAGGGGCGGCCAGGGATCGCAAGGTGCTGCCTCTCGAAATTAATGGGCGACCTGCAGGCGGAAGAAATGCAACTGTCCGCCACGGTGCTCATAGGTGAAAGTAAGATTAAGGCCACGGTGAATACCGGCGCCACGGCGAGTTTCATCAGCGAAGAGCTGGCGGACAGGCTGCAGGCGGCAGGAAGGGTCGGACCCACGAGAAGGCAAGTACGGATGGCAGACGGTCGCTGCGGGGAAATAAGATCACAACTGGAGACCAAAATTGGACTGGGAACGAAAACAATTTCAATGGAGCTGCTGATTTTACCAGGACTTATCGACGCCCTGGTGTTGGGATGGAATTTCCTCACCAGAATCGGGGCCGAAGTCGAGTGCGCAGGACACAGCGCGTCGATACCGGCAAAGAATAGACGAGGAGGATGGCCGGAGGAGAAACTGTCAGTGGCAATAGTTGAAACACCCAAAAGATTTGCGGAAAAGGATGTGGAGGGATTTTTAAAAGACGAGTTGGACGAACTAGAAGGAATAAATGGTATATCCAACGTGGCCGTACATAGGATCACCATGAAGGACGACCAACCAGTCAAACAACGGTACTACCCTAAAAATCCAAAAATGCAGGGTGAGATAAATGCCAAGGTAGACGAGCTGCTGGAAAAAGGATGTATCGAGCCGTCCAGGAGTCCCCACAGCTCACCAATAGTCATGGTGAGAAAGAAGACTGGAAAGTGGAGGCTGTGTGTGGATTTCCGGCAAATAAACGCGAGGTCCATAAAGGACGCATACCCGATGCCGATGATCAATTACATCCTGGACCAGCTGCGAGTGGCGAAGTACATCAGCAGTCTCGATCTAAAGGACGGTTACTGGCAGATCCCCTTGGAGGCAGACAGCAGGCAGTATACGGCATTTACTATACCAGGGAAGGGCCTGTTCCAATGGTAGGTGATGCCATTTGGCCCACACTCCGCGTCGGCAACATTCCAGCAGGCATTGGATCAGGTCATTGGACCAGAAATGATGCCGCATGCCTTCGCGTATCAGGACGACATTATCGTCATCGGACGAACGCTCGAAGAGCATATGGAAAACCTGAAGGAAGTGTTTAGGAGGCTACGGTCTGCCAACCTGAAAGTAAATGCGGAAAAATGCAAATTTTTTACAAAGGAACTGCAATACTTGGGGCATCGCATAACAGACCAAGGCATCGGAACAGACCCAGAAAAGTGTCGGCAATGGCCTTAATAAAATCACCGGCCAACGTTAAGGAGTTACGACAATATTTGGGAGTGGCGTCGTGGTACAGGCGTTTTGTGCCAGATTTTGCAACGTTGGTGCATCCGTTGAATAGCCTGCTCCGGAAAAGCACAAAATGGGAATGGACAGATGACCATCAACAGGCGTTTGAAGCTGTCAAGGCCAGGCTAATCGCAGACCCAATCTTAGCTTGCCCAGATTTCACAAATACATTTGTGCTGCAGACCGACGCCAGCGATTACGGGCTCGGTGCTATTCTCACACAGAATTCCGACCAAGGCGAGAGGGCGATCTCATATTCCAGTAGGTCCCTAAATGGTTCGGAAAGAAATTTCTCAGCGACTGAGAAGGAATGCCTGGCAATTGTGTGGGCCATACGCAAGTTAAGGCCATACTTGGAGGGCTACCACTTCAAAGTGATCACGGATCATATGGCACTGAAGTGGTTGAATAGCATCGAAAGCCCAACCGGAAGAATCGCACGATGGGCGCTGGAACTGCAGCAATATGACTTTGAGATCGCGTACAGAAAGGGCCAGCTGAATATAGTAGCAGACGCACTATCACGACAGCCACTGCCAGAAAGGTGTCGACGGGTAAAAACACAGGAACAGCACAAGGAAACCGGCGACTGTAACTGGATAAGGGATATGCGGAGCAAGATTTCCCAAAATCCCCAAAAATATCCAGACTACATGACAGAAGCCGACCAGCTATATCGCCACATACCGCACAGAGCAGGCAACGAGGATATCACATCATGGAAGCTGTGTGTGCCAACGGGGTCCAGCCGGCGGGTAATGTCGGAGAACCACAACTCACCGACAGCTGGCCACATGGGCATGACTGTTTCGGATCCCTCCGAACTTATTTAACGTGGCGTGTTCCACACTGAAGGGATTACAACCAAAACACTCGAATATACCCACAAGTGAGCCCTCTCCCACGAAGAAACATGTTGAGTGATCCATGTCCTGTCAGCAGAAATCCGGCTCGCATCGTGAACCCAAAGTCCTTCCGCCTGTAGACGAACGCTGCCTCTGGGATGAACCTGTGCGTCACACGGCCGTGTTCAGCACCATCCCATCTGAGCTGCCACTCATTCAGCAGACGCTCATCTAAAACCGCCTTCTTCCTGCTCCAGTCCATCGCCGATAGATCCTCTCCGTGTAGCCAGTCGTCATCATCCAGGGGGAGTCCTTTCCGCATCTTGAACCTTACTGCAGCTCGGTGTGCATCAAGGTCCATTGGAGGAGCTCCAGCAAGCACCTGCAATGCCACTGTGGGCACTGTGCGGCATACCGGTAGGCTTCCTAGCAGGATAAGCCTTTGGCACGAGATGAGGTGATCCAGGGGCTTCCTCTGTCTCACCTTCTCGTACCAAACCGAGGCACCAAATAGCGCGCAGTTCACCATGAGCCCGGCGTATATGACGCGCTTCGCGCGAGGACTGAGACCCCAGTCGACTCGCAGCACGCGTGCCAACGCCGCCGTAACTCCAGCCAGACGAACTCGAAGCGCCGAGATATGCGGGAGAAAATTCAACCACTCGCCAACTGTGATACCTAGATACCGGCATTTGTCAACGTACGGCAGGCCTGCTCCAGCAAACCGAACCGTACTACGGTTACTCCGAGATAAAACTCCTTTCAGCAACATGACTGCCGTCTTGCTGGTCGACACACTCACTCCGACTTCCGCTCCCCAAGCTCCCACGACGTCCATCAGCTCTGCACCCTTCTGCTCGATCTGTTGCCTGCTCTCCCCTTCGACAAGGAGTAGCAAGTCGTCCGCATATGCACTCAGAGCACATAGTGGCTCCAAACGCTAAAGCAGCACATCCATCAATAGGTTCCAAATAAATGGGCCACTAATGGACCCTTGCGGGCAGCCCCTTGTAACGGGGACTGTGGCTACCTCATACCTGCTAACGATGCTTGCATTCCGGCCGGAGAAAAAGCTTTTCCACAAGCGGATTTCTCGACAGCCTACGCCGACAAGCCGATCAAGCACTGCGCTCCATTCCAGATGGTCGAAAGCTCCCTTGAAGTCCACGAAGATCCCGAGAACATATTTCGCGCGGCTATCGGCGACTGTTCTCTTGACGTGCCTCCAGGCATCCTCCACGCAGCGTCCGGGTGTAAAGCCGTACTGCCACCTGCAGCCATCCGGTAGCACCTCCTTCAGCCGATTCACCATGATCCCCTCGAGCATCTTTCCGAACACCGGTAGCAGGCATATGCCACGATAGGAGGCAGGGTCGCTCCTGTCCTTATCGGGCGCCTTTACCAGCGGTATCACTCTCGGATGCTTCCACTCCTGAGATAATTCTCAGTTCAGCAGCAAGTTGCCCCGCATCGCCGGTGTTACTCCGACGAGCGTCCTGTAGCCTACGCCTCAGTCTCCTGACCTCTTGGCGCTTGGTACTCAGCTCAGGATTCCACCATATTACCTTTCCTCCGGCATTCGGTCGTCTGCGCCCTAGCACCCTGTCGCACACATCGTGGACGATTGAGCGCAGAGCACAGACTTGGTCGTCCAACGGCGACTCCTCCAGCTCCGTGGTCCTCCCGGTTGCTCCTCTGATTTCCTCACCGAATCTCCGCCAACTAGCATTGGAAAGCTTCCATTGCGGTACAGGAGCTGTGCTCTCAACTGCACCGCTCAGGACTGGGGTAACCACAACACTGATAATGTTATGGTCACTCAGTTCCCATGGTTGAACTCTCCAATCGTATGTAGCCCACATACATGCTGCTTCGTTGGTGAAAGTCACGTCGATATCACTTTGGGCCCTAGGCTCGTGGTGATTATCGAACGTGAACTCCTGGGTAGCTACGTTGAGCACGCCGGCACAGCTTCCAACAACCCACTCGGCTAGCAGCTCATCCCGTCTGCGATTTAATTTAATTTTCTGGGATTTTGCTGAACCACATAGGGGATACTGCATTGGCGTCCAGGCCGAGGATGGTAGGGTTTCTGCTGGCCAGCAGCAGCACCTCATCCAGGTATCCGATGTACGGCTCCAGCTCCTCTCCAAATTGGCAGTAAACGGAGGTCAGAAAGATTGTGCCATATCTTCCAGTGACTCTCACGCTTACGCCAAGCGCCGTCGTCAGGGGAACGATGGGCATGCAGATGGCATCTTTGTCGTCCACGATGATGGCCGCCTTACTCCTCGCATCAGGGAAAACACGCATACCTGAGGGAAATCCCGAGATCCTCCCGCACGGATCCACATACGGCTCCTGCACCAGCGCGAACAGATGGCCGGAGTCTCTCATTAGGACTCCAAGCTCTATCATGGCTCCTCGGCCACGACCACAATTCGCCTGGATGAGACTAAACATTTAATGTCTAGCCTGCACCCTCGCTAGCACCGCGCCGTATATCGGGCATACCCCCGAGAGCATATGATGCCCCGAAGGCAGTCCTTTGTGGCGACAATTCCGGCAGTCCACCGGGTTGGTGCACCTCGCTGCGTTGTGGCCGGCCTGTCCGCACTGGCGGCACACGTTCTCCTTGAACCTGCACTTATCGACCTTGTGATCAAAACCGACGCACCTGTGGCATGCGTAGGTTCGATCCTCCGATCGGCAACGGTACGAGAACCACTTAACGTAGACCCTGCCCACGTCTAGGATTACCTGCGCCTCGTCACTCACCTCCAGAGTCACATTTACTGTGGCTCCGTTGGCGGCCGACCAGGGCTTCGTTGCCAGGTGCACCGACTTCTCGAACTCCTTACGGGGCATCTCGTCGAAGTTCTTCTGGTGGAGCTCCACCATAAACTCCTCTGGTCCAATGGACGTGTCCACGTCGAACACCGTCATCTTAGCCTTCGCCGCCGCATTTCTTGCCACTTTCAAGCCTACTTCGGCGAACTTCGTCGAGGCAACAACTTTGGCCAGCTCGACCTGAGACGGCGTGCGAATAATCGCACCGCCTCGCTTTAGCTCCCGCACATCGTGCACCCTTACGGGCCATCGACAGCTCGGCCAAAACGGCCGCATGCCCGTCCGCGACCACTCTACCGGCGTTCGACCGCGGTATATCCGACGCCTTCTCAGCCGGCCGGACTGAGCTCTGGACTCTCTTCACGTTCTCAATCGCTTCGTCGATCACCTGGAAAAGCCCTTCCCTAGCGGCACCAATACTCGTAGCTGCAGTCGGCGCTGTAACGCTGGCAGTGTCGGCAGCATCGCTCCTCTCCTCCTGTCCCACAACCGGTCTGGGCTCCTCCAGTGAGGACAGCTGCTCCTCGACCATACGGTTAGGAACTCCTGCCTCACTGTCCCGGGCCGGCACCTTCGCCTGCGAGGCGCTCCTCGGCGGCGCAGTGGCGCGTTTGCCCCTAGGGCGACCCCTTGCGGGCATCCTGTTGGCACTACTTGCCCTGCTCCCAGCGGACTCCTCGCTCTCAAACATATCCATCACGCCCTCCTTTGGGGGAAGACGCCGTCTATCGGGTATTTCCAGTACCCAAACCGCTGTCTGTGTTAACTATCCAAGACACTCACCAATAAACAAGGTGGCAACTCTGAATAGAGCGGGTACACCAACCGAACACTACAGCTGTCGCACAGCTGTTTTCGCTCTCAGAGAGCGGCCGTGAGCGGACGTGGGCGCACGTGCGTGGAAATTTTCCAAAATGAAATGGTTAATTTCCCACGACCCGTTGCACTTTCACTCGCGAAAAACCTCTCTACGTACACAATAAATGCTGCACTTCAGTCTGAGTCAGTTTTCACACTTTGATTCCGCTTATTTATCCGTTTTAGAAAAATACACACGCGGAGCACACGAAAACACGTCTACTCGGCGCAACTTTCCACGAACGACTGTGGCCACATGGGCAGTCGGAAAACAATTGCCAGAGTCGCAGCAAGATACCATTGGAAATATGTGCAAAACTGCGAGAGCTGCCTACGATATAAGCCAAGCCAACTATAGGCGGCCGGAAAAATGCTGACCCAAGTACCGGAAGAGCCGTGGGCCACTGTGTGCGCAGATTTCGTCGGACCACTGCCCCGCTCCAAACACGGGAATTCTATGCTACTAGTGCTGGTAGATAGGTTCTCCAAGTGGACCGAAATGGTGCCAATGCGCAGGGCAACGACGGAAACTCTGGAAAAGGCGATCCGCGAGCGGATCCTCGCAAGATACGGCGTGCCCAAGGTGCTGATTACAGACAATGGCGTTCAGTTCACCAGCAGGGCGTTTAAAAAATTCCTGGGTGAATTAGGCGTCCGACACCAGTTCACGGCCCCATACACGCCCCAGGAAAACCCGACGGAGAGAGCCAACAGGACGGTGAAAACGATGATCGCCCAGTTCACCGGGGCAGACCAGAGGACTTGGGACGAAAAGTGGCCGGAACTGCAGTTGGCCGTGAATACGAGCGTGGCTCTTCAACCTGGCGACACACGCAGCCACTTGGAATGCCTCCAACGCCGGTGTGGCAATGTTCGGAATGGTTCTGGGTGCTATCAACTCCGCAACGGGGAAAAAGTTGCGAAGCAGCACACTCGCGCTGTCGTGCCATGTTACCACCAGCTCACCATTCGAACGAAGGCATCCAAGTTCCGTTGTCTTTCTCCGTCCTCGGCAGATTCGGTAGACGTGCCCCCATGGATCATCCTTGTGCTGTCCCACGAAGTCTCGCCAGTTCTTCTCCTTGACCGCCAGGATGAGCTTCTTGTACTGTCCTGAGATAATTCTCAGTTCAGCAGCAAGTTGCCCCACATCGCCGGTGTTACTCCGACGAGCGTCCTGTAGCCTACGCCTCAGTCTCCTGACCTCTTGGCGCTTGGTACTCAGCTCAGGATTCCACCATATTACCTTTCCTCCGGCATTCGGTCGTCTGCGCCCTAGCACCCTGTCGCACACATCGTGGACGATTGAGCGCAGAGCACAGACTTGGTCGTCCAACGGCGACTCCTCCAGCTCCGTGGTCCTCCCGGTTGCTCCTCTGATTTCCTCACCGAATCTCCGCCTACTAGCATTGGAAAGCTTCCATTGCGGTACAGGAGCTGTGCTCTCAACTGCACCGCTCAGGACTGGGGTAACCACAACACTGATAATGTTATGGTCACTCAGTTCCCATGGTTGAACTCTCCAATCGTATGTAGCCCACATACATGCTGCTTCGTTGGTGAAAGTCACGTCGATATCACTTTGGGCCCTAGGCTCGTGGTGATTATCGAACGTGAACTCCTGGGTAGCTACGTTGAGCACGCCGGCACAGCTTCCAACAACCCACTCGGCTAGCAGCTCACCCCGTCTGCGATTCAAGCTAGTCCCAGTGTTTTCTGGGATTTTGCTGAACCACATAGGGGATACTGCATTGGCGTCCAGGCCGAGGATGGTAGGGTTTCTGCTGGCCAGCAGCAGCACCTCATCCAGGTATCCGATGTACGGCTCCAGCTCCTCTCCAAATTGGCAGTAAACGGAGGTCAGAAAGATTGTGCCATATCTTCCAGTGACTCTCACGCTTACGCCAAGCGCCGTCGTCAGGGGAACGATGGGCATGCAGATGGCATCTTTGTCGTCCACGATGATGGCCGCCTTACTCCTCGCATCAGGGAAAACACGCATACCTGAGGGAAATCCCGAGATCCTCCCGCACGGATCCACATACGGCTCCTGCACCAGCGCGAACAGATGGCCGGAGTCTCTCATTAGGACTCCAAGCTCTATCATGGCTTCTCGGCCACGACCACAATTCCCCTGGATGAGACTAAACATTTAATGTCTAGCCTGCACCCTCGCTAGCACCGCGCCGTATATCGGGCATACCCCCGAGAGCATATGATGCCCCGAAGGCAGTCCTTTGTGGCGACAATTCCGGCAGTCCACCGGGTTGGTGCACCTCGCTGTGTTGTGGCCGGCCTGTCCGCACTGGCGGCACACGTTCTCCTTGAACCTGCACTTATCGATCTTGTGATCAAAACCGACGCACCTGTGGCATGCGTAGGTTCGAACCTCCGATCGGCAACGGTACGAGAACCACTTAACGTAGACCCTGCCCACGTCTAGGATTACCTGCGCCTCGTCACTCACCTCCAGAGTCACATTTACTGTGGCTCCGTTGGCGGCCGACCAGGGCTTCGTTGCCAGGTGCACCGACTTCTCGAACTCCTTACGGGGCATCTCGTCGAAGTTCTTCTGGTGGAGCTCCACCATAAACTCCTCTGGTCCAATGGACGTGTCCACGTCGAACACCGTCATCTTGGCCTTCGCCGCCGCATTTCTTGCCACTTTCAAGCCTACTTCGGCGAACTTCGTCGAGGCAACAACTTTGGCCAGCTCGACCTGAGACGGCGTGCGAATAATCGCACCGCCTCGCTTTAGCTCCCGCACATCGTGCACCCTTACGCCAAGGGTTGGGGCCACTTCATTGCGGATCTTGTCCGCAATCTGTCTTCCAGACAGCGCAGGGTCGTCGCCTGCCACGACGGCCGACCAGGTCTCCCTAACCTTCACCCGCGGTGCGGCTATGGGAACGAACGGGGCTGCAATGTTCGCACCCCGAGCACCAGTGGCAGCATACGAAACCGGAGCCGGAACGACCGGAGGTGGCATCCTCAGACGGCCTTCCAGTTCTCCGCACCGAAGCATTAGCGCCACGACTAGCTCGTCGTAGCGGCTAAGCGACTCCGAGAGCCAGTTGGCTGCCTCCCCGGTCATCGATACGAGGCTTCTCCTCGCCATCCTCTGGGCCATCGACAGCTCGGCCAAAACGGCCGCATGCCCGTCCGCGACCACTCTACCGGCGTTCGACCGCGGTATATCCGACGCCTTCTCAGCCGGCCGGACTGAGCTCTGGACTCTCTTCACGTTCTCAATCGCTTCGTCGATCACCTGGAAAAGCCCTTCCCTAGCGGCACCAATACTCGTAGCTGCAGTCGGCGCTGTAACGCTGGCAGTGTCGGCAGCATCGCTCCTCTCCCCCTGTCCCACAACCGGTCTGGGCTCCTCCAGTGAGGACAGCTGCTCCTCGACCATACGGTTAGGAACTCCTGCCTCACTGTCCCGGGCCGGCACCTTCGCCTGTGAGGCGCTCCTCGGCGGCGCAGTGGCGCGTTTGCCCCTAGGGCGACCCCTTGCGGGCATCCTGTTGGCACTACTTGCCCTGCTCCCAGCGGACTGCTCGCTCTCAGACATATCCATCACGCCCTCCTTTGGGGGAAGACGCCGTCTATCGGGTATTTCCAGTACCCAAACCGCTGTCTGTGTTAACTATCCAAGACACTCACCAATAAACAAGGTGGCAACTCTGAATAGAGCGGGTACACCAACCGAACACTACAGCTGTCGCACAGCTGTTTTCGCTCTCAGAGAGCGGCCGTGAGCGGACGTGGGCGCACGTGCGTGGAAATTTTCCAAAATGAAATTGTTAATTTCCCACGACCCGTTGCACTTTCACTCGCGAAAAACCTCTCTACGTACACAATAAATGCTGCACTTCAGTCTGAGTCAGTTTTCACACTTTGATTCCGCTTATTTATCCGTTTTAGAAAAATACACACGCGGAGCACACGAAAACACGTCTACTCGGCGCAACTTTCCACGAACGACTGTGGCCACATGGGCAGTCGGAAAACAATTGCCAGAGTCGCAGCAAGATACCATTGGAAATATGTGCAAAACTGCGAGAGCTGCCTACGATATAAGCCAAGCCAACTATAGGCGGCCGGAAAAATGCTGACCCAAGTACCGGAAGAGCCGTGGGCCACTGTGTGCGCAGATTTCGTCGGACCACTGCCCCGCTCCAAACACGGGAATTCTATGCTACTAGTGCTGGTAGATAGGTTCTCCAAGTGGACCGAAATGGTGCCAATGCGCAGGGCAACGACGGAAACTCTGGAAAAGGCGATCCGCGAGCGGATCCGCGCAAGATACGGCGTGCCCAAGGTGCTGATTACAGACAATGGCGTTCAGTTCACCAGCAGGGCGTTTAAAAAATTCCTGGGTGAATTAGGCGTCCGACACCAGTTCACGGCCCCATACACGCCCCAGGAAAACCCGACGGAGAGAGCCAACAGGACGGTGAAAACGATCATCGCCCAGTTCACCGGGGCAGACCAGAGGACTTGGGACGAAAAGTGGCCGGAACTGCAGTTGGCCGTGAATACGAGCGTGGCTGAATCCACGGGATATTCGCCTGCTTTTATTACGCAAGGGAGAGAGCCTAGGTTACCCAGCGCAATGTACGACGAAGGAACAATCGGTACAGGAAGGGAAACGCAAACTCCGGCCGAGAACGCACAGAAGCTGAAAGAAATCTTCGAGCTGGTGAGGCGAAATATGGAAAAGGCAGCGCAGGATCAGGCACGCCACTACAATCTGCGTAGACGCCCATGGAAACCGAACATCGGTGACACAGTCTGGGCTAAAGAACATCATCTGTCCAAGGCCGCAGAAGGATTCGCCGCAAACGCCAGCTGCTGGCGTCCCCCCTGGTGTCGCGGTCCCCGTCGCCGAACCCCGAATGGGAGGACGAGGAGCGCATCACGGATATAGAGCTGGAGGAGGAGGAGGAGGCCGGCGCCCGGCCGGCAGGGCAGGAGGCCGAAGTGGCAACTATCGACCTGTCGTCGTCCGAGGAGGAGGAGGAGGAAGACAAGGAGGACGGAGACGGTGAGTCCAGAGGTCTCCTCGGACGAGGAGGACGAGCCACGTCGGGCGGCGAAGGCCCGGATGGCATTCCGCCGAATAAAGAGGGCCGCAGCCGGATTCGGGCGGATCCGGTTGGGCGACGCAGCGCCATCGGGCCGCCCGGAGGAGGCAAAGCGTATATTCGCAACCCGGGCAGAGGTGGTGCGGCGAGTATTCGCGCAGCGGGCGGTGGCACGGGCAGCCGCAGCAGCCAGAGAGTGGCAAAAGCGGCTGGATGAGGCTGAGGCCGAAGAGGCAGAGATCTGGGCACGGCCAGGCCCTCCGGAGCAGCCGCCGCTGCAAGCACCTCCACCGCCGTCGCCACCGCTGGCGCAGCCGCCACCACTGCCGTCGCCGCCGCAGGGAGCACCACCGCCATCAGCACCGCCACCGCCACCACCGTCGCCGCCCCGGGCAGCAACACCGCCACCGCCACCACCGTCACCGCCGCAGGCACCACGGCCATCCCAGGCACCACGGCACGGAGCGGAGACACCGCCGCCTCCACCGCCGCCGTGGGTGCCAACGCCATCGCCGTTGCCAGCAAAACGGCTCGGTGGGGAGCCGGAGTTCTGGGAGATGGGGCCCTGGGTGTGGCCGACATCAGGAGTGCCAGCCGCACGGCCGCCCAAAGTCGCCAGGCTGACGTCGTGCCCGGAGCCGCGGTCCCCACCAGCCAGGCCGTCAGTGAGCCGCCAACATTCGGCGGACAGCAGCCGCTGGCAGGAGATGGCCGAGGAAGAGTGGCCGCCCAGGGTGGCAGCCGAGGCCAACAGGCAGCAGAGGAGAGCCCGTAGCAGCCGCTGGGCCAAACTCCTGGTGGTAGACGGCGTCCGCTACCGCATCCGGGTATCAAACGGGGTGGTGAGAGTCCTTAAGCCTAGTATCCTGATCGACGAAAACCGTACGCCAGTCATGAGAGAGAGCGAGAGGCAAACAGCTGACGTTCACTTTTCGTCGAACCTTTTTTTCACGTCGGTCTCCTGATCGACGAAAAAAATACCAGAAAATTCCATAGCGTTGCCAGTCTGCGGAAACGTGAACCCTAGCGAAAAGATGAAAAAATTTAATCTTTTGGCGTGCGCTTCTCACTGAACATTATAAGAAATGGAGGGAAAAAACTCAAAAAACTCACAAAAGTCGATTGCAGGTGTTTACATGTGAGGACAAAATAACATTAATACTATCTGGGGTGCCTCTTGTCAGGAGGTCGATCGATAGTTGCGATCGATGGGTAGCACACTTAAGACAACAAAACGGCAACGACGATGGCAACACTGGAACCCACAATCGATAAGCGCGATCGTGGTGAGATTCCAGGGAGTTGCCGGACCGAGGGAAAACGGAATGGTGACTTTTAGTTTGGGGAAATGTCTGGGCGGGAAAATTCGAATTCCACGCAGGGGAACTGGGAACTGTCTGGGAACTGGGAAACAGTCTGAGGAAGTAATCTTTCAAGGAGCTGCATGGAAAAGTCTTTTAGGGAAACAGTCGCGGGAAAGTTCAAGTCTTTCAAGGAGCTGTACGAGTAAAGTCTTTTAGGAGAACAGTCTGGGGAAAGGTTAAGTCTTTCGGGGACCTGTCTGGGGAACATCTAACACGGAAGTCAGGCGAGGAATTGGAGTAGTCTAAACATCAAGGGCGGGGAAAGTCACCACTTTCATTACGTTTCCGAAGGAAGGGGGAAATGTGAGGAGTCTTAAACTCCCCACAAATCCCGATGCAGGAGATCGGCCTTGCAACAGCGGAGGAGGCGAGAAAGCCGGAGAAATGAAGGGCATCCTGGTCAAACGGGAAACATTCGGACCTTGGACCCTCATATGGCAAGGGCAACGAGGTCATACGGTGAATTGGCGGACTTCGGACCCGCCTAAAGAGGACACACCGTGAATTTACGGTACCTCAATGGACCTTGGACCCGCGCCCGGCAAGGCCAACGGGGTCATACGGTAAATTGGCGGACTTCGGACCCGCCCAAAGAGGACACACCGTGAATTAACGGTACCTCAGTGGACCTTGGACCCGAGGGAAATAACGGCACCTACAGCGCCTATAAAAAGGACGGCGCAAGCGCAGCTCGGGACAGTACGAGTGCGAGAATCAGAGCGAGTGCGTGAACGCGGAATAAGTAAACATCGAAACCGAAGTGCCCAAGGATCAAGATCGCAAAGTCGAGACGCCGAACGACGACAAGTCTACAAGGCTGAGGCTACAACGCTGAGATCCAACGGTGCTAGGTCGTGGTAAATCAAACTTAGGGAGTCCTTGCGCGGTGTCAGGCGATAAAGGTGGCTAGGCGATAAGGGAGAACTTTGTTCTACCTGCTAGGCGATGCACCTTGCCGACAAAGTCTAGGCTGAACTCCGGAAGCCAGGCGATAAAGGTGGCTAGGCGATAAGGCGTAACTTCGGTTCACCTGCTAGGCGATACACCTTGCCGGCCCCGGTAGGGAAGCTCGCATAACATCCAGGGTTTTGGTGGAGTCGTCCCGATCTCAGTCACCCGGAGCAGCAAGCCGAAGCAACGCAGTAGCAGGCCAGGAGCGACGCAGCGGTAAGCCAGGAGCGACGCAGCAGCACGCCAGGAGCAGCGCAGCAGCGAGCCAAGAGCAACGCAGCAGAAGACGGCGACAACGGGCAGCCGATTAATAGCAAACAATAAACCCGCACCAACCTAATCATTTCTGGCGTTATCCTTTGGTCACGGGCGGTCACTCAATATAAATTTGGTGGAACGAACTCACAACCTCTCTGAGCTAGCCGCACGTTTACGTAGCGAGCAGAAATAAAGAATCAGGTCGTTACAGTATATATATACTTGTTCAGGATCACTAGCCGAGTCGATCTAGCCATTTCCGTCTGTCCGCTGACCCAAGTACCGGAAGAGCCGTGGGCCACTGTGTGCGCAGATTTCGTCGGACCACTGCCCCGCTCCAAACACGGGAATTCTATGCTACTAGTGCTGGTAGATAGGTTCTCCAAGTGGACCGAAATGGTGCCAATGCGCAGGGCAACGACGGAAACTCTGGAAAAGGCGATCCGCGAGCGGATCCTCGCAAGATACGGCGTGCCCAAGGTGCTGATTACAGACAATGGCGTTCAGTTCACCAGCAGGGCGTTTAAAAAATTCCTGGGTGAATTAGGCGTCCGACACCAGTTCACGGCCCCATACACGCCCCAGGAAAACCCGACGGAGAGAGCCAACAGGACGGTGAAAACGATGATCGCCCAGTTCACCGGGGCAGACCAGAGGACTTGGGACGAAAAGTGGCCGGAACTGCAGTTGGCCGTGAATACGAGCGTGGCTCTTCAACCTGGCGACACACGCAGCCACTTCGAATGCCTCCAACGCCGGTGTGGCAATGTTCGGAATGGTTCTGGGTGCTATCAACTCCGCAACGGGGAAAAAGTTGCGAAGCAGCACACTCGCGCTGTCGTGCCATGTTACCACCAGCTCACCATTCGAACGAAGGCATCCAAGTTCCGTTGTCTTTCTCCGTCCTCGGCAGATTCGGTAGACGTGCCCCCATGGATCATCCTTGTGCTGTCCCACGAAGTCTCGCCAGTTCTTCTCCTTGACCGCCAGGATGAGCTTCTTGTACTGTCCTGAGATAATTCTCAGTTCAGCAGCAAGTTGCCCCGCATCGCCGGTGTTACTCCGACGAGCGTCCTGTAGCCTACGCCTCAGTCTGCTGACCTCTTGGCGCTTGGTACTCAGCTCAGGATTCCACCATATTACCTTTCCTCCGGCATTCGGTCGTCTGCGCCCTAGCACCCTGTCGCACACATCGTGGACGATTGAGCGCAGAGCACAGACTTGGTCGTCCAACGGCGACTCCTCCAGCTCCGTGGTCCTCCCGGTTGCTCCTCTGATTTCCTCACCGAATCTCCGCCTACTAGCATTGGAAAGCTTCCATTGCGGTACAGGAGCTGTGCTCTCAACTGCACCGCTCAGGACTGGGGTAACCACAACACTGATAATGTTATGGTCACTCAGTTCCCATGGTTGAACTCTCCAATCGTATGTAGCCCACATACATGCTGCTTCGTTGGTGAAAGTCACGTCGATATCACTTTGGGCCCTAGGCTCGTGGTGATTATCGAACGTGAACTCCTGGGTAGCTACGTTGAGCACGCCGGCACAGCTTCCAACAACCCACTCGGCTAGCAGCTCACCCCGTCTGCGATTCAAGCTAGTCCCAGTGTTTTCTGGGATTTTGCTGAACCACATAGGGGATACTGCATTGGCGTCCAGGCCGAGGATGGTAGGGTTTCTGCTGGCCAGCAGCAGCACCTCATCCAGGTATCCGATGTACGGCTCCAGCTCCTCTCCAAATTGGCAGTAAACGGAGGTCAGAATGATTGTGCCATATCTTCCAGTGACTCTCACGCTTACGCCAAGCGCCGTCGTCAGGGGAACGATGGGCATGCAGATGGCATCTTTGTCGTCCACGATGATGGCCGCCTTACTCCTCGCATCAGGGAAAACACGCATACCTGAGGGAAATCCCGAGATCCTCCCGCACGGATCCACATACGGCTCCTGCACCAGCGCGAACAGATGGCCGGAGTCTCTCATTAGGACTCCAAGCTCTATCATGGCTTCTCGGCCACGACCACAATTCCCCTGGATGAGACTAAACATTTAATGTCTAGCCTGCACCCTCGCTAGCACCGCGCCGTATATCGGGCATACCCCCGAGAGCATATGATGCCCCGAAGGCAGTCCTTTGTGGCGACAATTCCGGCAGTCCACCGGGTTGGTGCACCTCGCTGTGTTGTGGCCGGCCTGTCCGCACTGGCGGCACACGTTCTCCTTGAACCTGCACTTATCGATCTTGTGATCAAAACCGACGCACCTGTGGCATGCGTAGGTTCGAACCTCCGATCGGCAACGGTACGAGAACCACTTAACGTAGACCCTGCCCACGTCTAGGATTACCTGCGCCTCGTCACTCACCTCCAGAGTCACATTTACTGTGGCTCCGTTGGCGGCCGACCAGGGCTTCGTTGCCAGGTGCACCGACTTCTCGAACTCCTTACGGGGCATCTCGTCGAAGTTCTTCTGGTGGAGCTCCACCATAAACTCCTCTGGTCCAATGGACGTGTCCACGTCGAACACCGTCATCTTGGCCTTCGCCGCCGCATTTCTTGCCACTTTCAAGCCTACTTCGGCGAACTTCGTCGAGGGCAACAACTTTGGCCAGCTCGACCTGAGACGGCGTGCGAATAATCGCACCGCCTCGCTTTAGCTCCCGCCACATCGTGCACCCTTACGGGCCATCGACAGCTCGGCCAAAACGGCCGCATGCCCGTCCGCGACCACTCTACCGGCGTTCGACCGCGGTATATCCGACGCCTTCTCAGCCGGCCGGACTGAGCTCTGGACTCTCTTCACGTTCTCAATCGCTTCGTCGATCACCTGGAAAAGCCCTTCCCTAGCGGCACCAATACTCGTAGCTGCAGTCGGCGCTGTAACGCTGGCAGTGTCGGCAGCATCGCTCCTCTCCCCCTGTCCCACAACCGGTCTGGGCTCCTCCAGTGAGGACAGCTGCTCCTCGACCATACGGTTAGGAACTCCTGCCTCACTGTCCCGGGCCGGCACCTTCGCCTGTGAGGCGCTCCTCGGCGGCGCAGTGGCGCGTTTGCCCCTAGGGCGACCCCTTGCGGGCATCCTGTTGGCACTACTTGCCCTGCTCCCAGCGAACTGCTCGCTCTCAGACATATCCATCACGCCCTCCTTTGGGGGAAGACGCCGTCTATCGGGTATTTCCAGTACCCAAACCGCTGTCTGTGTTAACTATCCAAGACACTCACCAATAAACAAGGTGGCAACTCTGAATAGAGCGGGTACACCAACCGAACACTACAGCTGTCGCACAGCTGTTTTCGCTCTCAGAGAGCGGCCGTGAGCGGACGTGGGCGCACGTGCGTGGAAATTTTCCAAAATGAAATTGTTAATTTCCCACGACCCGTTGCACTTTCACTCGCGAAAAACCTCTCTACGTACACAATAAATGCTGCACTTCAGTCTGAGTCAGTTTTCACACTTTGATTCCGCTTATTTATCCGTTTTAGAAAAATACACACGCGGAGCACACGAAAACACGTCTACTCGGCGCAACTTTCCACGAACGACTGTAGCCACATGGGCAGTCGGAAAACAATTGCCAGAGTCGCAGCAAGATACCATTGGAAATATGTGCAAAACTGCGAGAGCTGCCTACGATATAAGCCAAGCCAACTATAGGCGGCCGGAAAAATGCTGACCCAAGTACCGGAAGAGCCGTGGGCCACTGTGTGCGCAGATTTCGTCGGACCACTGCCCCGCTCCAAACACGGGAATTCTATGCTACTAGTGCTGGTAGATAGGTTCTCCAAGTGGACCGAAATGGTGCCAATGCGCAGGGCAACGACGGAAACTCTGGAAAAGGCGATCCGCGAGCGGATCCGCGCAAGATACGGCGTGCCCAAGGTGCTGATTACAGACAATGGCGTTCAGTTCACCAGCAGGGCGTTTTAAAAAATTCCTGGGTGAATTAGGCGTCCGACACCAGTTCACGGCCCCATACACGCCCCAGGAAAACCCGACGGAGAGAGCCAACAGGACGGTGAAAACGATCATCGCCCAGTTCACCGGGGCAGACCAGAGGACTTGGGACGAAAAGTGGCCGGAACTGCAGTTGGCCGTGAATACGAGCGTGGCTGAATCCACGGGATATTCGCCTGCTTTTATTACGCAAGGGAGAGAGCCTAGGTTACCCAGCGCAATGTACGACGAAGGAACAATCGGTACAGGAAGGGAAACGCAAACTCCGGCCGAGAACGCACAGAAGCTGAAAGAAATCTTCGAGCTGGTGAGGCGAAATATGGAAAAGGCAGCGCAGGATCAGGCACGCCACTACAATCTGCGTAGACGCCCATGGAAACCGAACATCGGTGACACAGTCTGGGCTAAAGAACATCATCTGTCCAAGGCCGCAGAACGATTCGCCGCAAAATTGGCACCAAAATATGACGGGCCTTTTAAGATAATAAATTTTAATTCGCCGGTGATATGCAATTTGCGGCATGAAAAGACTGGCAAAGAAAAAACCGCCCACGTTAGCCAATTAAAAAAACAATTTATTGATGGCCAAAACAGAGGATCGAAGTCGGACTTAGCGGGGGCGCACTGTGAATCCAAAGAGAGGGAGAGGACGATACACAGTATCGAACTCACACAGATGCATTAGGAGCGCGAGAGCGGGAGAGGGAGGGTCATAGGATGCGGATACCGTTACCGGGTAACGCATACCAAAGCGGGGACCCGTCGGAGCCCGTAGCAAGGGAAAGTCCAAAGGCCGCCGCGGAACCGGAAACATGGGCAACCGAGGTTTCGTCAGCGCGCGAGCGCCACAAGACGGGCCTATTGAAATCAGGTCGCCAAGATGCCAGCACGCAGCAGCAGCAACAGTCAGGTCGTGAGGGGAGAGGGGCGGGGAGGCAGCACCGGGCAACAGCCAGCGGCGAGATGGAGGCGGGACTCAGGTTCCGCACTCCAGCTGCTGGCGTCCCCCCTGGTGTCGCGGTCCCCGTCGCCGAACCCCGAATGGGAGGACGAGGAGCGCATCACGGATATAGAGCTGGAGGAGGAGGAGGAGGCCGGCGCCCGGCCGGCAGGGCAGGAGGCCGAAGTGGCAACTATCGACCTGTCGTCGTCCGAGGAGGAGGAGGAGGAAGACAAGGAGGACGGAGACGGTGAGTCCAGAGGTCTCCTCGGACGAGGAGGACGAGCCACGTCGGGCGGCGAAGGCCCGGATGGCATTCCGCCGAATAAAGAGGGCCGCAGCCGGATTCGGGCGGATCCGGTTAGGCGACGCAGCGCCATCGGGCCGCCCGGAGGAGGCAAAGCGTATATTCGCAACCCGGGCAGAGGTGGTGCGGCGAGTATTCGCGCAGCGGGCGGTGGCACGGGCAGCCGCAGCAGCCAGAGAGTGGCAAAAGCGGCTGGATGAGGCTGAGGCCGAAGAGGCAGAGATCTGGGCACGGCCAGGCCCTCCGGAGCAGCCGCCGCTGCAAGCACCTCCACCGCCGTCGCCACCGCTGGCGCAGCCGCCACCACTGCCGTCGCCGCCGCAGGGAGCACCACCGCCATCAGCACCGCCACCGCCACCACCGTCGCCGCCCCGGGCAGCAACACCGCCACCGCCACCACCGTCACCGCCGCAGGCACCACGGCCATCCCAGGCACCACGGCACGGAGCGGAGACACCGCCGCCTCCACCGCCGCCGTGGGTGCCAACGCCATCGCCGTTGCCAGCAAAACGGCTCGGTGGGGAGCCGGAGTTCTGGGAGATGGGGCCCTGGGTGTGGCCGACATCAGGAGTGCCAGCCGCACGGCCGCCCAAAGTCGCCAGGCTGACGTCGTGCCCGGAGCCGCGGTCCCCACCAGCCAGGCCGTCAGTGAGCCGCCAACATTCGGCGGACAGCAGCCGCTGGCAGGAGATGGCCGAGGAAGAGTGGCCGCCCAGGGTGGCAGCCGAGGCCAACAGGCAGCAGAGGAGAGCCCGTAGCAGCCGCTGGGCCAAACTCCTGGTGGTAGACGGCGTCCGCTACCGCATCCGGGTATCAAACGGGGTGGTGAGAGTCCTTAAGCCTAGTATCCTGATCGACGAAAACCGTACGCCAGTCATGAGAGAGAGCGAGAGGCAAACAGCTGACGTTCACTTTTCGTCGAACCTTTTTTTCACGTCGGTCTCCTGATCGACGAAAAAAATACCAGAAAATTCCATAGCGTTGCCAGTCTGCGGAAACGTGAACCCTAGCGAAAAGATGAAAAAATTTAATCTTTTGGCGTGCGCTTCTCACTGAACATTATAAGAAATGGAGGGAAAAACTCAAAAAACTCACAAAAGTCGATTGCAGGTGTTTACATGTGAGGACAAAATAACATTAATACTATCTGTCAGGAGGTCGATCGATAGTTGCGATCGATGGGTAGCACACTTAAGACAACAAAACGGCAACGACGATGGCAACACTGGAACCCACAATCGATAAACGCGATCGTGGTGAGATTCCAGGGAGTTGCCGGACCGAGGGAAAACGGAATGGTGACTTTTAGTTTGGGGGAAATGTCTGGGCGGGAAAATTCGAATTCCACGCAGGGGAACTGGGAACTGTCTGGGAACTGGGAAACAGTCTGGGGAAGTAATCTTTTAAGGAGCTGCATGGAAAAGTCTTTTAGGGAAACAGTCGCAGAAAAGTTCAAGTCTTTCAAGGAGCTGTACGAGTAAAGTCTTTTAGGAGAACAGTCTGGGGAAAGGTTAAGTCTTTCGGGGACCTGTCTGGGGAACATCTAACACGGAAGTCAGGCGAGGAATTCGAGTAGTCTAAACATCAAGGGCGGGGAAAGTCACCACTTTCATTACGTTTCCGAAGGAAGGGGGAAATGTGAGGAGTCTTAAACTCCCCACAAATCCCGATGCAGGAGATCGGCCTTGCAACAGCGGAGGAGGCGAGAAAGCCGGAGAAATGAAGGGCATCCTGGTCAAACGGGAAACATTCGGACCTTGGACCCTCATATGGCAAGGGCAACGAGGTCATACGGTGAATTGGCGGACTTCGGACCCGCCTAAAGAGGACACACCGTGAATTAACGGTACCTCAATGGACCTTGGACCCGCGCCCGGCAAGGCCAACGGGGTCATACGGTAAATTGGCGGACTTCGGACCCGCCCAAAGAGGACACACCGTGAATTAACGGTACCTCAGTGGACCTTGGACCCGAGGGAAATAACGGCACCTACAGCGCCTATAAAAAGGACGGCGCAAGCGCAGCTCGGGACAGTACGAGTGCGAGAATCAGAGCGAGTGCGTGAACGCGGAATAAGTAAACATCGAAACCGAAGTGCCCAAGGATCAAGATCGCAAAGTCGAGACGCCGAACGACGACAAGTCTACAAGGCTGAGGCTACAACGCTGAGATCCAACGGTGCTAGGTCGTGGTAAATCAAACTTAGGGAGTCCTTGCGCGGTGTCAGGCGATAAAGGTGGCTAGGCGATAAGGGAGAACTTTGTTCTACCTGCTAGGCGATGCACCTTGCCGACAAAGTCTAGGCTGAACTCCGGAAGCCAGGCGATAAAGGTGGCTAGGCGATAAGGCGTAACTTCGGTTCACCTGCTAGGCGATACACCTTGCCGGCCCCGGTAGGGAAGCTCGCATAACATCCAGGGTTTTGGTGGAGTCGTCCCGATCTCAGTCACCCGGAGCAGCAAGCCGAAGCAACGCAGTAGCAGGCCAGGAGCGACGCAGCAGCACGCCAGGAGCAGCGCAGC
This sequence comes from Drosophila prolongata, assembly GCA_036346975.1. Lineage (NCBI taxonomy): Eukaryota > Metazoa > Arthropoda > Insecta > Diptera > Drosophilidae > Drosophila > Drosophila prolongata. The sequence goes on from JAYMZC010000108.1 coordinate 749,883, forward strand.
AGCGAGCCAAGAGCAACGCAGCAGAAGACGGCGACAACGGGCAGCCGATTAATAGCAATAAGGCTATATTGTAGAGAAACAATAAACCAGCACCAACCTAATCATTTCTGGCGTTATCCTTTGGTCACGGGCGGTCACTCAATATAAATTTGGTGGAACGAACTCACAACCTCTCTGAGCTAGCCGCACGTTTACGTAGCGAGCAGAAATAAAGAATCAGGTCGTTACAGTATATATATTCTTGTTCAGGATCACTAGCCGAGTCGATCTAGCCATTTCCGTCTGTCCGTCTCTCCGTCTGTCCGTCTGTCTGTCCGTATGAACGCTGAGATCTCGGAAACTATAAAAGCTAGAAGATTGGCATTTTGCATGTAGATTTTAGGAGTTCCTACGCAGCGCAAGTTTGTTTCAAAATGGTGCCACGTCCCCTCTGACGCCCACAAGCCACAAGAGAGAACGCTATAGTCGAGTGCCTCGACTATTAGATACCCGTTACTCAGCTAAACAACTTTAGTTTTTGCATTAACATAATGTGAATTAGAGTGACCACAGGAAAAAAGGACAAAAAGTTCAAATTATCAATTTGAATTCGGCGATCTCAGCTTTACAGCACGAGCATCAGCACCAGCGCTGCTTTAGCGTAGGCAGCTTTTGTCCTGCACCAGCATACACACATACGCCATTGTTTGACTCAGACCTCCAATTTGGCTAACTTGATTTGATTTGCATAGTTCTTGGGATATAGTTCGGTATTGACAAATGAAAACCATCGCAATTTCCTTTAATAGAAATCCTTATCGAGAATTAACGTTGACTCTGTTGAGCACCTTGGCCAGCTGTTCCAAAGTCATCCGTTAGATGGCGCCATGAAAGGCGCAAATGTAGGCGCTAGCCAGTCTTAAGCGTTTAATGGGTTTTTGGGCGTTAGAGTGGGCGTGGCAAACTTTTATTAGGCCAATCGATAGGTATTGACGAAACAAATACATATCAATTAAAATTTTCATAATAGCATCAAAACTGTGGCCACAGCTTGTGGCTTGTGGGCGTCAGAGGGGACGTGGCACCATTTTGAAACAAACTTGCGCTGCGTAGGAACTCCTAAAATCTACATGCAAAATGCCAATCTTCTAGCTTTTATAGTTTCCGAGATCTCAGCGTTCATACGGACAGACAGACGGACAGACGGAGAGACGGACAGACGGAAATGGCTAGATCGACTCGGCTAGTGATCCTGAACAAGAATATATATACTGTAACGACCTGATTCTTTATTTCTGCTCGCTACGTAAACGTGCGGCTAGCTCAGAGAGGTTGTGAGTTCGTTCCACCAAATTTATATTGAGTGACCGCCCGTGACCAAAGGATAACGCCAGAAATGATTAGGTTGGTGCTGGTTTATTGTTTCTCTACAATATAGCCTTATTGCTATTAATCGGCTGCCCGTTGTCGCCGTCTTCTGCTGCGTTGCTCTTGGCTCGCTGCTGCGCTGCTCCTGGCGTGCTGCTGCGTCGCTCCTGGCTTACCGCTGCGTCGCTCCTGGCCTGCTACTGCGTTGCTTCGGCTTGCTGCTCCGGGTGACTGAGATCGGGACGACTCCACCAAAACCCTGGATGTTATGCGAGCTTCCCTACCGGGGCCGGCAAGGTGTATCGCCTAGCAGGTGAACCGAAGTTACGCCTTATCGCCTAGCCACCTTTATCGCCTGGCTTCCGGAGTTCAGCCTAGACTTTGTCGGCAAGGTGCATCGCCTAGCAGGTAGAACAAAGTTCTCCCTTATCGCCTAGCCACCTTTATCGCCTGACACCGCGCAAGGACTCCCTAAGTTTGATTTTACCACGACCTAGTACCGTTGGATCAGCCTTGTAGACTTGTCGTCGTTCGGCGTCTCGACTTTGCGATCTTGATCCTTGGGCACTTCGGTTTCGATGTTTACTTATTCCGCGTTCACGCACTCGCTCTGATTCTCGCACTCGTACTGTCCCGAGCTGCGCTTGCGCCGTCCTTTTTATAGGCGCTGTAGGTGCCGTTATTTCCCTCGGGTCCAAGGTCCACTGAGGTACCGTTAATTCACGGTGTGTCCTCTTTGGGCGGGTCCGAAGTCCGCCAATTTACCGTATGACCCCGTTGGCCTTGCCGGGCGCGGGTCCAAGGTCCATTGAGGTACCGTTAATTCACGGTGTGTCCTCTTTAGGCAGGTCCGAAGTCCGCCAATTCACCGTATGACCTCGTTGCCCTTGCCATATGAGGTCCCAGGTCCGAATGTTTCCTGTTTGACCTGGATGCCCTTCATTTCTCCGGCTTTCTCGCCTCCTCCGCTGTTGCAAGGCCGATCTCCTGCATCGGGATTTGTGGGGAGTTTAAGACTCCTCACATTTCCCCCTTCCTTCGGAAACGTAATGAAAGTGGTGACTTTCCCCGCCCTTGATGTTTAGACTACTCGAATTCCTCGCCTGACTTCCGTGTTAGATGTTCCCCAGACAGGTCCCCGAAAGACTTAACCTTTCCCCAGACTGTTCTCCTAAAAGACTTTACTCGTACAGCTCCTTGAAAGACTTGAACTTTCCCGCGACTGTTTCCCTAAAAGACTTTTCCATGCAGCTCCTTGAAAGATTACTTCCCCAGACTGTTTCCCAGTTCCCAGACAGTTCCCAGTTCCCCTGCGTGGAATTCGAATTTTCCCGCCCAGACATTTCCCCAAACTAAAAGTCACCATTCCGTTTTCCCTCGGTCCGGCAACTCCCTGGAATCTCACCACGATCGCGCTTATCGATTGTGGGTTCCAGTGTTGCCATCGTCGTTGCCGTTTTGTTGTCTTAAGTGTGCTACCCATCGATCGCAACTATCGATCGACCTCCTGACAAGAGGCACCCCAGATAGTATTAATGTTATTTTGTCCTCACATGTAAACACCTGCAATCGACTTTTGTGAGTTTTTTGAGTTTTTCCCTCCATTTCTTATAATGTTCAGTGAGAAGCGCACGCCAAAAGATTAAATTTTTTCATCTTTTCGCTAGGGTTCACGTTTCCGCAGACTGGCAACGCTATGGAATTTTCTGGTATTTTTTTCGTCGATCAGGAGACCGACGTGAAAAAAAGGTTCGACGAAAAGTGAACGTCAGCTGTTTGCCTCTCGCTCTCTCTCATGACTGGCGTACGGTTTTCGTCGATCAGGATACTAGGCTTAAGGACTCTCACCACCCCGTTTGATACCCGGATGCGGTAGCGGACGCCGTCTACCACCAGGAGTTTGGCCCAGCGGCTGCTACGGGCTCTCCTCTGCTGCCTGTTGGCCTCGGCTGCCACCCTGGGCGGCCACTCTTCCTCGGCCATCTCCTGCCAGCGGCTGCTGTCCGCCGAATGTTGGCGGCTCACTGACGGCCTGGCTGGTGGGGACCGCGGCTCCCGGCACGACGTCAGCCTGGCGACTTTGGGCGGCCGTGCGGCTGGCACTCCTGATGTCGGCCACACCCAGGGCCCCATCTCCCAGAACTCCGGCTCCCCACCGAGCCGTTTTGCTGGCAACGGCGATGGCGTTGGCACCCACGGCGGCGGTGGAGGCGGCGGTGTCTCCGCTCCGTGCCGTGGTGCCTGGGATGGCCGTGGTGCCTGCGGCGGTGACGGTGGTGGCGGTGGCGGTGTTGCTGCCCGGGGCGGCGACGGTGGTGGCGGTGGCGGTGCTGATGGCGGTGGTGCTCCCTGCGGCGGCGACGGCAGTGGTGGCGGCTGCGCCAGCGGTGGCGACGGCGGTGGAGGTGCTTGCAGCGGCGGCTGCTCCGGAGGGCCTGGCCGTGCCCAGATCTCTGCCTCTTCGGCCTCAGCCTCATCCAGCCGCTTTTGCCACTCTCTGGCTGCTGCGGCTGCCAGTGCCACCGCCCGCTGCGCGAATACTCGCCGCACCACCTCTGCCCGGGTTGCGAATATACGCTTTGCCTTCTCCGGGCGGCCCGATGGCGCTGCGTCGCCCAACCGGATCCGCCCGAATCCGGCTGCGGCCCTCTTTATTCGGCGGAATGCCATCCGGGCCTTCGCCGCCCGACGTGGCTCGTCCTCCTCGTCCGAGGAGACCTCTGGACTCACCGTCTCCGTCCTCCTTGTCTTCCTCCTCCTCCTCCTCGGACGACGACAGGTCGATAGTTGCCACTTCGGCCTCCTGCCCTGCCGGCCGGGCGCCGGCCTCCTCCTCCTCCTCCAGCTCTATATCCGTGATGCGCTCCTCGTCCTCCCATTCGGGGTTCGGCGACGGGGACCGCGACACCAGGGGGGACGCCAGCAGCTGGAGTGCGGAACCTGAGTCCCGCCTCCATCTCGCCGCTGGCTGTTGCCCGGTGCTGCCTCCCCGCCCCTCTCCCCTCACGACCTGACTGTTGCTGCTGCTGCGTGCTGGCATCTTGGCGACCTGATTTCAATAGGCCCGTCTTGTGGCGCTCGCGCGCTGACGAAACCTCGGTTGCCCATGTTTCCGGTTCCGCGGCGGCCTTTGGACTTTCCCTTGCTACGGGCTCCGACGGGTCCCCGCTTTGGTATGCGTTACCCGGTAACGGTATCCGCATCCTATGACCCTCCCTCTCCCGCTCTCGCGCTCCTAATGCATCTGTGTGAGTTCGATACTGTGTATCGTCCTCTCCCTCTCTTTGGATTCACAGTGCGCCCCCGCTAAGTCCGACTTCGATCCTCTGTTTTGGCCATCAATAAATTGTTTTTTTAATTGGCTAACGTGGGCGGTTTTTTCTTTGCCAGTCTTTTCATGCCGCAAATTGCATATCACAGGCGAATTAAAATTTATTATCTTAAAAGGCCCGTCATATTTTGGTGCCAATTTTGCAGCGAATCCTTCTGCGGCCTTGGACAGATGATGTTCTTTAGCCCAGACTGTGTCACCGATGTTCGGTTTCCATGGGCGTCTACGCAGATTGTAGTGGCGTGCCTGATCCTGCGCTGCCTTTTCCATATTTCGCCTCACCAGCTCGAAGATTTCTTTCAGCTTCTGTGCGTTCTCGGCCGGAGTTTGCGTTTCCCTTCCTGTACCGATTGTTCCTTCGTCGTACATTGCGCTGGGTAACCTAGGCTCCCTCCCTTGCGTAATAAAAGCAGGCGAATATCCCGTGGATTCAGCCACGCTCGTATTCACGGCCAACTGCAGTTCCGGCCACTTTTCGTCCCAAGTCCTCTGGTCTGCCCCGGTGAACTGGGCGATGATCGTTTTCACCGTCCTGTTGGCTCTCTCCGTCGGGTTTTCCTGGGGCGTGTATGGGGCCGTGAACTGGTGTCGGACGCCTAATTCACCCAGGAATTTTTTAAACGCCCTGCTGGTGAACCGAACGCCATTGTCTGTAATCAGCACCTTGGGCACGCCGTTGCGGAGTTGATAGCACCCAGAACCATTCCGAACATTGCCACACCGGCGTTGGAGGCATTCGAAGTGGCTGCGTGTGTCGCCAGGTTGAAGAGCCACGCTCGTATTCACGGCCAACTGCAGTTCCGGCCACTTTTCGTCCCAAGTCCTCTGGTCTGCCCCGGTGAACTGGGCGATCATCGTTTTCACCGTCCTGTTGGCTCTCTCCGTCGGGTTTTCCTGGGGCGTGTATGGGGCCGTGAACTGGTGTCGGACGCCTAATTCACCCAGGAATTTTTTTAAACGCCCTGCTGGTGAACTGAACGCCATTGTCTGTAATCAGCACCTTGGGCACGCCGTTGCGGAGTTGATAGCACCCAGGACCATTCCGAATATTGCCACACCGGCGTTGGAGGCATTCGAAGTGGCTGCGTGTGTCGCCAGGTTGAAGAGCCACGCTCGTATTCACGGCCAACTGCAGTTCCGGCCACTTTTCGTCCCAAGTCCTCTGGTCTGCCCCGGTGAACTGGGCGATCATCGTTTTCACCGTCCTGTTGGCTCTCTCCGTCGGGTTTTCCTGGGGCGTGTATGGGGCCGTGAACTGGTGTCGGACGCCTAATTCACCCAGGAATTTTTTAAACGCCCTGCTGGTGAACTGAACGCCATTGTCTGTAATCAGCACCTTGGGCACGCCGTATCTTGCGAGGATCCGCTCGCGGATCGCCTTTTCCAGAGTTTCCGTCGTTGCCCTGCGCATTGGCACCATTTCGGTCCATTTGGAGAACCTATCTACCAGCACTAGTAGCATAGAATTCCCGTGTTTGGAGCGGGGCAGTGGTCCGACGAAATCTGCGCACACAGTGGCCCACGGCTCTTCCGGTACTTGGGTCAGCATTTTTCCGGCCGCCTATAGTTGGCTTGGCTTATATCGTAGGCAGCTCTCGCAGTTTTGCACATATTTCCAATGGTATCTTGCTGCGACTCTGGCAATTGTTTTCCGACTGCCCATGTGGCCACAGTCGTTCGTGGAAAGTTGCGCCGAGTAGACGTGTTTTCGTGTGCTCCGCGTGTGTATTTTTCTAAAACGGATAAATAAGCGGAATCAAAGTGTGAAAACTGACTCACACTGAAGTGTACGTAGAGAGGTTTTTCGCGAGTGAAAGTGCAACGGGTCGCGGGAAATTAACAATTTCATTTTGGAAAATTTCCACGCACGTGCGCCCACGTCCGCTCACGGCCGCTCTCTGAGAGCGAAAACAGCTGTGCGACAGCTGTAGTGTTCGGTTGGTGTACCCACTCTATTCAGAGTTGCCACCTTGTTTATTGGTGAGTGTCTTGGATAGTTAACACAGACAGCGGTTTGGGTACTGGAAATTCCCGATAGACGGCGTCTTCCCCCAAAGGAGGGCGTGATGGATATGTCTGAAAGCGAGCAGTCCGCTGGGAGCAGGGCAAGTAGTGCCAACAGGATGCCCGCAAGGGGTCGCCCTAGGGGCAAACGCGCCACTGCGCCGCCGAGGAGCGCCTCGCAGGCGAAGGTGCCGGCCCGGGACAGTGAGGCAGGACTTCCTAACCGTATGGTCGAGGAGCAGCTGTCCTCACTGGAGGAGCCCAGACCGGTTGTGGGACAGGGGGAGAGGAGCGATGCTGCCGACACTGCCAGCGTTACAGCGCCGACTGCAGCTACGAGTATTGGTGCCGCTAGGGAAGGGCTTTTCCAGGTGATCGACGAAGCGATTGAGAACGTGAAGAGAGTCCAGAGCTCAGTCCGGCCGGCTGAGAAGGCGTCGGATATACCGCGGTCGAACGCCGGTAGAGTGGTCGCGGACGGGCATGCGGCCGTTTTGGCCGAGCTGTCGATGGCCCAGAGGATGGCGAGGAGAAGCCTCGTGTCGATAACCGGGGAGGCAGCCAACTGGCTCTCGGAGTCGCTTAGCCGCTACGACGAGCTACGACAGATTGCGGACAAGATCCGCAATGAAGTGGCCCCAACCCTTGGCGTAAGGGTGCACGATGTGCGGGAGCTAAAGCGAGGCGGTGCGATTATTTGCACGCCGTCTCAGGTCGAGCTGGCCAAAGTTGTTACCTCGACGAAGTTCGCCGAAGTAGGCTTGAAAGTGGCAAGAAATGCGGCGGCGAAGGCCAAGATGACGGTGTTCGACGTGGACACGTCCATTCGACCAGAGGAGTTTATGGTGGAGCTCCACCAGAAGAACTTCGACGAGATGCCCCGTAAGGAGTTCGAGAAGTCGGTGCACCTGGCAACGAAGCCCTGGTCGGCCGCCAACGGAGCCACAGTAAATGTGACTCTGGAGGTGAGTGACGAGGCGCAGGTAATCCTAGACGTGGGCAGGGTCTACGTTAAGTGGTTCTCATACCGTTGCCGATCGGAGGTTCGAACCTACGCATGCCACAGGTGCGTCGGTTTTGATCACAAGATCGATAAGTGCAGGTTCAAGGAGAACGTGTGCCGCCAGTGCGGACAGGCCGGCCACAACACAGCGAGGTGCACCAACCCGGTGGACTGCCGGAATTGTCGCCACAAAGGACTGCCTTCGGGGCATCATATGCTCTCGGGGGTATGCCCGATATACGGCGCGGTGCTAGCGAGGGTGCAGGCTAGACATTAAATGTTTAGTCTCATCCAGGCGAATTGTGGTCGTGGCCGAGAAGCCATGATAGAGCTTGGAGTCCTAATGAGAGACTCCGGCCATCTGTTCGCGCTGGTGCAGGAGCCGTATGTGGATCCGTGCGGGAGGATCTCGGGATTTCCCTCAGGTATGCGTGTTTTCCCTTGTGCGAGGAGTAAGGCGGCCATCATCGTGGACGACAAAGATGCCATCTGCATGCCCATCGTTCCCCTGACGACGGCGCTTGGCGTAAGCGTGAGAGTCACTGGAAGATATGGCACAATCATTCTGACCTCCGTTTACTGCCAATTTGGAGAGGAGCTGGAGCCGTACATCGGATACCTGGATGAGGTGCTGCTGCTGGCCAGCAGAAACCCTACCATCCTCGGCCTGGACGCCAATGCAGTATCCCCTATGTGGTTCAGCAAAATCCCAGAAAACACTGGGACTAGCTTGAATCGCAGACGGGGTGAGCTGCTAGCCGAGTGGGTTGTTGGAAGCTGTGCCGGCGTGCTCAACGTAGCTACCCAGGAGTTCACGTTCGATAATCACCACGAGCCTAGGGCCCAAAGTGATATCGACGTGACTTTCACCAACGAAGCAGCATGTATGTGGGCTACATACGATTGGAGAGTTCAACCATGGGAACTGAGTGACCATAACATTATCAGTGTTGTGGTTACCCCAGTCCTGAGCGGTGCAGTTGAGAGCACAGCTCCTGTACCGCAATGGAAGCTTTCCAATGCTAGTTGGCGGAGATTCGGTGAGGAAATCAGAGGAGCAACCGGGAGGACCACGGAGCTGGAGGAGTCGCCGTTGGACGACCAAGTCTGTGCTCTGCGCTCAATCGTCCACGATGTGTGTGACAGGGTGTTAGGGCGCAGACGACCGAATGCCGGAGGAAAGGTAATATGGTGGAATCCTGAGCTGAGTACCAAGCGCCAAGAGGTCAGGAGACTGAGGCGTAGGCTACAGGACGCTCGTCGGAGTAACACCGGCGATGCGGGGCAACTTGCTGCTGAACTGAGAATTATCTCAGGACAGTACAAGAAGCTCATCCTGGCGGTCAAGGAGAAGAACTGGCGAGACTTCGTGGGACAGCACAAGGATGATCCATGGGGGCACGTCTACCGAATCTGCCGAGGACGGAGAAAGACAACGGAACTTGGATGCCTTCGTTCGAATGGTGAGCTGGTGGTAACATGGCACGACAGCGCGAGTGTGCTGCTTCGCAACTTTTTCCCCGTTGCGGAGTTGATAGCACCCAGAACCATTCCGAACATTGCCACACCGGCGTTGGAGGCATTCGAAGTGGCTGCGTGTGTCGCCAGGTTGAAGAGCCACGCTCGTATTCACGGCCAACTGCAGTTCCGGCCACTTTTCGTCCCAAGTCCTCTGGTCTGCCCCGGTGAACTGGGCGATGATCGTTTTCACCGTCCTGTTGGCTCTCTCCGTCGGGTTTTCCTGGGGCGTGTATGGGGCCGTGAACTGGTGTCGGACGCCTAATTCACCCAGGAATTTTTTAAACGCCCTGCTGGTGAACTGAACGCCATTGTCTGTAATCAGCACCTTGGGCACGCCGTTGCGGAGTTGATAGCACCCAGAACCATTCCGAACATTGCCACACCGGCGTTGGAGGCATTCGAAGTGGCTGCGTGTGTCGCCAGGTTGAAGAGCCACGCTCGTATTCACGGCCAACTGCAGTTCCGGCCACTTTTCGTCCCAAGTCCTCTGGTCTGCCCCGGTGAACTGGGCGATCATCGTTTTCACCGTCCTGTTGGCTCTCTCCGTCGGGTTTTCCTGGGGCGTGTATGGGGCCGTGAACTGGTGTCGGACGCCTAATTCACCCAGGAATTTTTTTAAACGCCCTGCTGGTGAACTGAACGCCATTGTCTGTAATCAGCACCTTGGGCACGCCGTATCTTGCGAGGATCCGCTCGCGGATCGCCTTTTCCAGAGTTTCCGTCGTTGCCCTGCGCATTGGCACCATTTCGGTCCACTTGGAGAACCTATCTACCAGCACTAGTAGCATAGAATTCCCGTGTTTGGAGCGGGGCAGTGGTCCGACGAAATCTGCGCACACAGTGGCCCACGGCTCTTCCGGTACTTGGGTCAGCATTTTTCCGGCCGCCTATAGTTGGCTTGGCTTATATCGTAGGCAGCTCTCGCAGTTTTGCACATATTTCCAATGGTATTTTGCTGCGACTCTGGCAATTGTTTTCCGACTGCCCATGTGGCCACAGTCGTTCGTGGAAAGTTGCGCCGAGTAGACGTGTTTTCGTATGCTCCGCGTGTGTATTTTTCTAAAACGGATAAATAAGCGGAATCAAAGTGTGAAAACTGACTCAGACTGAAGTGCAGCATTTATTGTGTACGTAGAGAGGTTTTTCGCGAGTGAAAGTGCAACGGGTCGCGGGAAATTAACAATTTCATTTTGGAAAATTTCCACGCACGTGCGCCCACGTCCGCTCACGGCCGCTCTCTGAGAGCGAAAACAGCTGTGCGACAGCTGTAGTGTTCGGTTGGTGTACCCGCTCTATTCAGAGTTGCCACCTTGTTTATTGGTGAGTGTCTTGGATAGTTAACACAGACAGCGGTTTGGGTACTGGAAATTCCCGATAGACGGCGTCTTCCCCCAAAGGAGGGCGTGATGGATATGTCTGAGAGCGAGCAGTCCGCTGGGAGCAGGGCAAGTAGTGCCAACAGGATGCCCGCAAGGGGTCGCCCTAGGGGCAAACGCGCCACTGCGCCGCCGAGGAGCGCCTCGCAGGCGAAGGTGCCGGCCCGGGACAGTGAGGCAGGAGTTCCTAACCGTATGGTCGAGGAGCAGCTGTCCTCACTGGAGGAGCCCAGACCGGTTGTGGGACAGGGGGAGAGGAGCGATGCTGCCGACACTGCCAGCGTTACAGCGCCGACTGCAGCTACGAGTATTGGTGCCGCTAGGGAAGGGCTTTTCCAGGTGATCGACGAAGCGATTGAGAACGTGAAGAGAGTCCAGAGCTCAGTCCGGCCGGCTGAGAAGGCGTCGGATATACCGCGGTCGAACGCCGGTAGAGTGGTCGCGGACGGGCATGCGGCCGTTTTGGCCGAGCTGTCGATGGCCCAGAGGATGGCGAGGAGAAGCCTCGTATCGATGACTGGGGAGGCAGCCAACTGGCTCTCGGAGTCGCTTAGCCGCTACGACGAGCTAGTCGTGGCGCTAATGCTTCGGTGCGGAGAACTGGAAGGCCGTCTGAGGATGCCACCTCCGGTCGTTCCGGCTCCGGTTTCGTATGCTGCCACTGGTGCTCGGGGTGCGAACATTGCAGCCCCGTTCGTTCCCATAGCCGCACCGCGGGTGAAGGTTAGGGAGACCTGGTCGGCCGTCGTGGCAGGCGACGACCCTGCGCTGTCTGGAAGACAGATTGCGGACAAGATCCGCAATGAAGTGGCCCCAACCCTTGGCGTAAGGGTGCACGATGTGCGGGAGCTAAAGCGAGGCGGTGCGATTATTCGCACGCCGTCTCAGGTCGAGCTGGCCAAAGTTGTTACCTCGACGAAGTTCGCCGAAGTAGGCTTGAAAGTGGCAAGAAATGCGGCGGCGAAGGCCAAGATGACGGTGTTCGACGTGGACACGTCCATTGGACCAGAGGAGTTTATGGTGGAGCTCCACCAGAAGAACTTCGACGAGATGCCCCGTAAGGAGTTCGAGAAGTCGGTGCACCTGGCAACGAAGCCCTGGTCGGCCGCCAACGGAGCCACAGTAAATGTGACTCTGGAGGTGAGTGACGAGGCGCAGGTAATCCTAGACGTGGGCAGGGTCTACGTTAAGTGGTTCTCGTACCGTTGCCGATCGGAGGTTCGAACCTACGCATGCCACAGGTGCGTCGGTTTTGATCACAAGATCGATAAGTGCAGGTTCAAGGAGAACGTGTGCCGCCAGTGCGGACAGGCCGGCCACAACACAGCGAGGTGCACCAACCCGGTGGACTGCCGGAATTGTCGCCACAAAGGACTGCCTTCGGGGCATCATATGCTCTCGGGGGTATGCCCGATATACGGCGCGGTGCTAGCGAGGGTGCAGGCTAGACATTAAATGTTTAGTCTCATCCAGGCGAATTGTGGTCGTGGCCGAGAAGCCATGATAGAGCTTGGAGTCCTAATGAGAGACTCCGGCCATCTGTTCGCGCTGGTGCAGGAGCCGTATGTGGATCCGTGCGGGAGGATCTCGGGATTTCCCTCAGGTATGCGTGTTTTCCCTGATGCGAGGAGTAAGGCGGCCATCATCGTGGACGACAAAGATGCCATCTGCATGCCCATCGTTCCCCTGACGACGGCGCTTGGCGTAAGCGTGAGAGTCACTGGAAGATATGGCACAATCATTCTGACCTCCGTTTACTGCCAATTTGGAGAGGAGCTGGAGCCGTACATCGGATACCTGGATGAGGTGCTGCTGCTGGCCAGCAGAAACCCTACCATCCTCGGCCTGGACGCCAATGCAGTATCCCCTATGTGGTTCAGCAAAATCCCAGAAAACACTGGGACTAGCTTGAATCGCATACGGGGTGAGCTGCTAGCCGAGTGGGTTGTTGGAAGCTGTGCCGGCGTGCTCAACGTAGCTACCCAGGAGTTCACGTTCGATAATCACCACGAGCCTAGGGCCCAAGTGATATCGACGTGACTTTCACCAACGAAGCAGCATGTATGTGGGCTACATACGATTGGAGAGTTCAACCATGGGAACTGAGTGACCATAACATTATCAGTGTTGTGGTTACCCCAGTCCTGAGCGGTGCAGTTGAGAGCACAGCTCCTGTACCGCAATGGAAGCTTTCCAATGCTAGTAGGCGGAGATTCGGTGAGGAAATCAGAGGAGCAACCGGGAGGACCACGGAGCTGGAGGAGTCGCCGTTGGACGACCAAGTCTGTGCTCTGCGCTCAATCGTCCACGATGTGTGCGACAGGGTGCTAGGGCGCAGACGACCGAATGCCGGAGGAAAGGTAATATGGTGGAATCCTGAGCTGAGTACCAAGCGCCAAGAGGTCAGGAGACTGAGGCGTAGGCTACAGGACGCTCGTCGGAGTAACACCGGCGATGCGGGGCAACTTGCTGCTGAACTGAGAATTATCTCAGGACAGTACAAGTAAGCTCATCCTGGCGGTCAAGGAGAAGAACTGGCGAGACTTCGTGGGACAGCACAAGGATGATCCATGGGGGCACGTCTACCGAATCTGCCGAGGACGGAGAAAGACAACGGAACTTGGATGCCTTCGTTCGAATGGTGAGCTGGTGGTAACATGGCACGACAGCGCGAGTGTGCTGCTTCGCAACTTTTTCCCCGTTGCGGAGTTGATAGCACCCAGAACCATTCCGAACATTGCCACACCGGCGTTGGAGGCATTCGAAGTGGCTGCGTGTGTCGCCAGGTTGAAGAGCCACGCTCGTATTCACGGCCAACTGCAGTTCCGGCCACTTTTCGTCCCAAGTCCTCTGGTCTGCCCCGGTGAACTGGGCGATCATCGTTTCACCGTCCTGTTGGCTCTCTCCGTCGGGTTTTCCTGGGGCGTGTATGGGGCCGTGAACTGGTGTCGGACGCCTAATTCACCCAGGAATTTTTTTAAACGCCCTGCTGGTGAACTGAACGCCATTGTCTGTAATCAGCACCTTGGGCACGCCGTATCTTGCGAGGATCCGCTCGCGGATCGCCTTTTCCAGAGTTTCCGTCGTTGCCCTGCGCATTGGCACCATTTCGGTCCACTTGGAGAACCTATCTACCAGCACTAGTAGCATAGAATTCCCGTGTTTGGAGCGGGGCAGTGGTCCGACGAAATCTGCGCACACAGTGGCCCACGGCTCTTCCGGTACTTGGGTCAGCATTTTTCCGGCCGCCTATAGTTGGCTTGGCTTATATCGTAGGCAGCTCTCGCAGTTTTGCACATATTTCCAATGGTATCTTTGCTGCGACTCTGGCAATTGTTTTCCGACTGCCCATGTGGCCACAGTCGTTCGTGGAAAGTTGCGCCGAGTAGACGTGTTTTCGTGTGCTCCGCGTGTGTATTTTTCTAAAACGGATAAATAAGCGGAATCAAAGTGTGAAAACTGACTCAGACTGAAGTGCAGCATTTATTGTGTACGTAGAGAGGTTTTTCGCGAGTAAAAGTGCAACGGGTCGCGGGAAATTAACAATTTCATTTTGGAAAATTTCCACGCACGTGCGCCCACGTCCGCTCACGGCCGCTCTCTGATAGCGAAAACAGCTGTGCGGACAGCTGTAGTGTTCGGTTGGTGTACCCGCTCTATTCAGAGTTGCCACCTTGTTTATTGGTGAGTGTCTTGGATAGTTAACACAGACAGCGGTTTGGGTACTGGAAATACCCGATAGACGGCGTCTTCCCCCAAAGGAGGGCGTGATGGATATGTCTGAGAGCGAGCAGTCCGCTGGAGAGCAGGGCAAGTAGTGCCAACAGGATGCCCGCAAGGGGTCGCCCTAGGGGCAAACGAGCCACTGCGCCGCCGAGGAGCGCCTCGCAGGCGAAGGTGCCGGCCCGGGACAGTGAGGCAGGAGTTCCTAACCGTATGGTCGAGGAGCAGCTGTCCTCACTGGAGGAGCCCAGACCGGTTGTGGGACAGGGGGAGAGGAGCGATGCTGCCGACACTGCCAGCGTTACAGCGCCGACTGCAGCTACGAGTATTGGTGAAGCTAGGGAAGGGCTTTTCCAGGTGATCGACGAAGCGATGGAGAACGTGAAGAGAGTCCAGAGCTCAGTCCGGCCGGCTGAGAAGGCGTCGGATATACCGCGGGTCGAACGCCGGTAGAGTGGTCGCGGACAGGCATGCGGCCGTTTTGGCCGAGCTGTCGATGGCCCAGAGGATGGCGAGGAGAAGCCTCGTATCGATGACCGGGGAGGCAGCCAACTGGCTCTCGGAGTCGCTTAGCCGCTACGACGAGCTAGTCGTGGCGCTAATGCTTCGGTGCGGAGAACTGGAAGGCCGTCTGAGGATGCCACCTCCGGTCGTTCCGGCTCCGGTTTCGTATGCTGCCACTGGTGCTCGGGGTGCGAACATTGCAGCCCCGTTCGTTCCCATAGCCGCACCGCGGGTGAAGGTTAGGGAGACCTGGTCGGCCGTCGTGGCAGGCGACGACCCTGCGCTGTCTGGAAGACAGATTGCGGACAAGATCCGCAATGAAGTGGCCCCAACCCTTGGCGTAAGGGTGCACGATGTGCGGGAGCTAAAGCGAGGCGGTGCGATTATTCGCACGCCGTCTCAGGTCGAGCTGGCCAAAGTTGTTGCCTCGACGAAGTTCGCCGAAGTAGGCTTGAAAGTGGCAAGAAATGCGGCGGCGAAGGCCAAGATGACGGTGTTCGACGTGGACACGTCCATTGGACCAGAGGAGTTTATGGTGGAGCTCCACCAGAAGAACTTCGACGAGATGCCCCGTAAGGAGTTCGAGAAGTCGGTGCACCTGGCAACGAAGCCCTGGTCGGCCGCCAACGGAGCCACAGTAAATGTGACTCTGGAGGTGAGTGACGAGGCGCAGGTAATCCTAGACGTGGGCAGGGTCTACGTTAAGTGGTTCTCGTACCGTTGCCGATCGGAGGTTCGAACCTACGCATGCCACAGGTGCGTCGGTTTTGATCACAAGGTCGATAAGTGCAGGTTCAAGGAGAACGTGTGCCGCCAGTGCGGACAGGCCGGCCACAACGCAGCGAGGTGCACCAACCCGGTGGACTGCCGGAATTGTCGCCACAAAGGACTGCCTTCGGGGCATCATATGCTCTCGGGGGTATGCCCGATATACGGCGCGGTGCTAGCGAGGGTGCAGGCTAGACATTAAATGTTTAGTCTCATCCAGGCGAATTGTGGTCGTGGCCGAGGAGCCATGATAGAGCTTGGAGTCCTAATGAGAGACTCCGGCCATCTGTTCGCGCTGGTGCAGGAGCCGTATGTGGATCCGTGCGGGAGGATCTCGGGATTTCCCTCAGGTATGCGTGTTTTCCCTGATGCGAGGAGTAAGGCGGCCATCATCGTGGACGACAAAGATGCCATCTGCATGCCCATCGTTCCCCTGACGACGGCGCTTGGCGTAAGCGTGAGAGTCACTGGAAGATATGGCACAATCTTTCTGATCTCCGTTTACTGCCAATTTGGAGAGGAGCTGGAGCCGTACATCGGATACCTGGATGAGGTGCTGCTGCTGGCCAGCAGAAACCCTACCATCCTCGGCCTGGACGCCAATGCAGTATCCCCTATGTGGTTCAGCAAAATCCCAGAAAACACTGGGACTAGCTTGAATCGCAGACGGGATGAGCTGCTAGCCGAGTGGGTTGTTGGAAGCTGTGCCGGCGTGCTCAACGTAGCTACCCCAGGAGCCTAGGGCCCAAAGTGATATCGACGTGACTTTCACCAACGAAGCAGCATGTATGTGGGCTACATACGATTGGAGAGTTCAACCATGGGAACTGAGTGACCATAACATTATCAGTGTTGTGGTTACCCCAGTCCTGAGCGGTGCAGTTGAGAGCACAGCTCCTGTACCTCAATGGAAGCTTTCCAATGCTAGTTGGCGGAGATTCGGTGAGGAAATCAGAGGAGCAACCGGGAGGACCACGGAGCTGGAGGAGTCGCCGTTGGACGACCAAGTCTGTGCTCTGCGCTCAATCGTCCACGATGTGTGCGACAGGGTGCTAGGGCGCAGACGACCGAATGCCGGAGGAAAGGTAATATGGTGGAATCCTGAGCTGAGTACCAAGCGCCAAGAGGTCAGGAGACTGAGGCGTAGGCTACAGGACGCTCGTCGGAGTAACACCGGCGATGCGGGGCAACTTGCTGCTGAACTGAGAATTATCTCAGGACAGTACAAGAAGCTCATCCTGGCGGTCAAGGAGAAGAACTGGCGAGACTTCGTGGGACAGCACAAGGATGATCCATGGGGGCACGTCTACCGAATCTGCCGAGGACGGTGAAAGACAACGGAACTTGGATGCCTTCGTTCGAATGGTGAGCTGGTGGTAACATGGCACGACAGCGCGAGTGTGCTGCTTCGCAACTTTTTCCCCGTTGCGGAGTTGATAGCACCCAGAACCATTCCGAACATTGCCACACCGGCGTTGGAGGCATTCGAAGTGGCTGCGTGTGTCGCCAGGTTGAAGAGCAGACGCTCTCCTGGGATGGACGGCATCACAGGCGGCATTGTCAAGGAGGTATGGCGTGCCATCCCTCAGTACCTGACGAAGCTGTACTCTCGCTGCCTTTCGGAAGGACACTTTCCTACCGAGTGGAAGCATCCGAGAGTGATACCGCTGGTAAAGGCGCCCGATAAGGACAGGAGCGACCCTGCCTCCTATCGTGGCATATGCCTGCTACCGGTGTTCGGAAAGGTGCTCGAGGGGATCATGGTGAATCGGCTGAAGGAGGTGCTACCGGATGGCTGCAGGTGGCAGTACGGCTTTACACCCGGACGCTGCGTGGAGGATGCCTGGAGGCACGTCAAGAGAACAGTCGCCGATAGCCGCGCGAAATATGTTCTCGGGATCTTCGTGGACTTCAAGGGAGCTTTCGACCATTTGGAATGGAGCGCAGTGCTTGATCGGCTTGTCGGCGTAGGCTGTCGAGAAATCCGCTTGTGGAAAAGCTTTTTCTCCGGCCGGAATGCAAGCATCGTTAGCAGGTATGAGGTAGCCACAGTCCCCGTTACAAAGGGCTGCCCGCAAGGGTCCATTAGTGGCCCATTTATTTGGAACCTATTGATGGATGTGCTGCTTCAGCGTTTGGAGCCACTATGTGCTCTGAGTGCATATGCGGACGACTTGCTACTCCTTGTCGAAGGGGAGAGCAGGCAACAGATCGAGCAGAAGGGTGCAGAGCTGATGGACGGAGCTTGGGGAGCGGAAGTCGGAGTGAGTGTGTCGACCAGCAAGACGGCAGTCATGTTGCTGAAAGGAGTTTTATCTCGGAGTAGGCGTCCTACGGTTCGGTTTGCTGGAGCAGGCCTGCCGTACGTTGACAAATGCCGGTATCTAGGTATCACAGTTGGCGAGTGGTTGAATTTTCTCCCGCATATCTCGGCGCTTCGAGTTCGTCTGGCTGGAGTTACGGCGGCGTTGGCACGCGTGCTGCGAGTCGACTGGGGTCTCAGTCCTCGCGCGAAGCGCGTCATATACGCCGGGCTCATGGTGCCCTGCGCGCTATTTGGTGCCTCGGTTTGGTACGAGAAGGTGAGACAGAGGAAGCCCCTGGATCACCTCATCTCGTGCCAAAGGCTTATCCTGCTAGGAAGCCTACCGGTATGCCGCACAGTGCCCACAGTGGCATTGCAGGTGCTTGCTGGAGCTCCTCCAATGGACCTTGATGCACACCGAGCTGCAGTAAGGTTCAAGATGCGGAAAGGACTCCCCCTGGATGATGACGACTGGCTACACGGAGAGGATCTATCGGCGATGGACTGGAGCAGAAAGAAGGCGGTTTTAGATGAGCGTCTGCTGAATGAGTGGCAGCTCAGATGGGATGGTGCTGAACACGGCCGTGTGACGCACAGGTTCATCCCAGAGGCAGCGTTCGTCTACAGGCGGAAGGACTTTGGGTTCACGATGCGAGCCGGATTTCTGCTGACAGGACATGGATCACTCAACATGTTTCTTCGTGGGAGAGGGCTGAGCGAAACGTCAGGATGCGTATGCGGAGAGGAGCAGGAGGACTGGCTACACGTGCTGTGTGTATGCCCCCTCTATGCGGACTTGCGACACCTGGATGACCTTGGTATCTTTTTAGAACAAGGGCAGCTGGAACGTCGAGGGAACCGTGCAGACCCCAGAACGGATGCGTCTACTTGGAGTCTTCGCTCATGCGGCCTTCTTACGGCGACGGACGGAGGAAGCCAGGAATCGCGGGTTGCCAGTCCCGAACTAGTTCGAAAATGGCGCGCTCCCTGCGGTGTTAGGTGAGTTTCGGAATGCTGTTTCCTCAGAGGAGAACGGGGCTTTAGGGCCCTAGTTACCTTGCCGTGTGGCTAGCGGCGGAGAATTCTGCCACAGTTTTGTCATGGCTTGTCGTAGGAGGCGACTAACATGTCCTTGCGGTTGCCTCATCCGTGCTTGTCGGAGCAAAAGGGGCCAGGCCTACCGAGCCTGTAACTTCGGGACCACGGGTTGGGCAGCATTCCAAGGCTGCCCATTGAGGTAGGCCCCCTGGTGGGAGTATCGTGGTGGTTGTGGTCGACCTATATCGCGGGTAGAACCTTCGTGTTCGACGTGGAGTTGCGTTAATCAACCGGGTGCCGTGATCCATAGATCGGCAGAGATTTTAGATGGTCTCGCTCCTGAACAAGGGGGAGTGTCTTGCCCCGGCAAGCAAGCACTCGAATTGTGACCGGGATGGAGGCTATGTACATAGCTATAGTCTCCGGAACGGGGCGTTGGTCTGGCGCTTAACCTAGACACGTGCACTATATGCTCACTTGTGGGTATATTAGAGTGTCGTGGTTGTAATCCCTTCAGTGTGGAACACGCCACGTTAAATAAGTTCGGAGGGATCCGAAACAGTCATGCCCATGTGGCCAGCTGTCGGTGAGTTGTGGTTCTCCGACATTACCCGCCGCCTGTACCCCGTTGGCACACACAGCTTCCATGATGTGATATCCTCGTTGCCTGCTCTGTGCGGTATGTGGCGATATAGCTGGTCGGCTTCTGTCATGTAGTCTGGATATTTTTGGGGATTTTGGGAAATCTTGCTCCGCATATCCCTTATCCAGTTACAGTCGCCGGTTTCCTTGTGCTGTTCCTGTGTTTTTACCCGTCGACACCTTTCTGGCAGTGGCTGTCGTGATAGTGCGTCTGCTACTATATTCAGCTGGCCCTTTCTGTACGCGATCTCAAAGTCATATTGCTGCAGTTCCAGCGCCCATCGTGCGATTCTTCCGGTTGGGCTTTCGATGCTATTCAACCACTTCAGTGCCATATGATCCGTGATCACTTTGAAGTGGTAGCCCTCCAAGTATGGCCTTAACTTGCGTATGGCCCACACAATTGCCAGGCATTCCTTCTCAGTCGCTGAGAAATTTCTTTCCGAACCATTTAGGGACCTACTGGAATATGAGATCGCCCTCTCGCCTTGGTCGGAATTCTGTGTGAGAATAGCACCGAGCCCGTAATCGCTGGCGTCGGTCTGCAGCACAAATGTCTTTGTGAAATCTGGGCAAGCTAAGATTGGGTCTGCGATTAGCCTGGCCTTGACAGATTCAAACGCCTGTTGATGGTCCTCTGTCCATTCCCATTTTGTGCTTTTCCGGAGCAGGCTATTCAACGGATGCACCAACGTTGCAAAATCTGGCACAAAACGCCTGTACCACGACGCCACTCCCAAATATTGTCGTAACTCCTTAACGTTGGCCGGTGATTTTATTAAGGCCATTGCCGACACTTTTTCTGGGTCTGTTCCGATGCCTTGGTCTGTTATGCGATGCCCCAAGTATTGCAGTTCCTTTCTAAAAAATTTGCATTTTTCCGCATTTACTTTCAGGTTGGCAGACCGTAGCCTCCTAAACACTTCCTTCAGGTTTTCCATATGCTCTTCGAGCGTTCGTCCGATGACGATATTGTCGTCCTGATACGCGAAGGCATGCGGCATCATTTCTGGTCCAATGACCTGATCCAATGCCCGCTGGAATGTTGCCGACGCGGAGTGTAGGCCAAATGGCATCACCTACCATTGGAACAGGCCCTTCCCTGGTATAGTAAATGCCGTATACTGCCTGCTGTCTGCCTCCAAGGGGATCTGCCAGTAACCGTCCTTTAGATCGAGACTGCTGATGTACTTCGCCACTCGCAAATGGTCCAGGATGTAATTGATCATCGGCATCGGGTATGCGTCCTTTATGGACCTCGCGTTTATTTGCCGGAAATCCACACACAGCCTCCACTTTCCAGTCTTCTTTCTCACCATGACTATTGGTGAGCTGTGGGACTCCTGGACGGCTCGATACATCCTTTTTCCAGCAGCTCGTCTACCTTGGCATTTATCTCACCCTGCATTTTTGGATTTTTAGGGTAGTACCGTTGTTTGACTGGTTGGTCGTCCTTCATGGTGATCCTATGTACGGCCACGTTGGATGTACCCTTTATTCCTTCCAGTTCGTCCAACTCGGCTTTTAAAAATCCCTCCACATCCTTTTCCGCAAATCTTTTGGGTGTTTCAACTATTGCCACTGACAGTTTCTCCTCCGGCCATCCTCCTCGTCTATTCTTTGCCGGTATCGACGCGCTGTGTCCTGCGCACTCGACTTGGCCCCGATTCTGGTGAGGAAATTCCATCCCAACACCAGGGCGTCGATAAGTCCTGGTAAAATCAGCAGCTCCATTGAAATTGTTTTCGTTCCCAGTCCAATTTTGGTCTCCAGTTGTGATCTTATTTCCCCGCAGCGACCGTCTGCCATCCGTACTTGCCTTCTCGTGGGTCCGACCCTTCCTGCCGCCTGCAGCCTGTCCGCCAGCTCTTCGCTGATGAAACTCGCCGTGGCGCCGGTATCCACCGTGGCCTTAATCTTACTTTCACCTATGAGCACCGTGGCGGACAGTTGCATTTCTTCCGCCTGCAGGTCGCCCATTAATTTCGAGAGGCAGCACCTTGCGATCCCTGGCCGCCCCTCGGAGGCTGGGGTCGCTATGCGTTTCCCGACCCGGAACAGCACTGAACCGTCCGAACTCCTATTTTTCCGCATCGCCAGCAGAACGTAAGCCGTTGGTTTCGGCATTCCTTCGCCCAGTGGTCTGGACCCCCGCATCTGCGGCAGGCCTGGGTAGGATTTGCTACGTATCCGCCGCGATTGTTTGCTGGTTCGTGGCCGCGCGGCGTACTTCGTGGATGTGCGTCCGGGTCCTCCTGGCATCGCCTGCACACCGCACCCTGGTCTGATCTTGGCCTTGGTACTGGGTGGCTCTGCCCTTGCTGCTTGCGGGGATTGTTTTCCATCTCGAATTTCTCCCTCTGCTGGTCGAGCTCCTCAAATTCGTCTGCCAGCGCCATCAATGTATCCAAATTTCGACATTCATATGGGCGAACGAACATTCTGAGTGCCGGCGTGCTGTTCTCTTTTATCCTCTCCAGCGTTTCTTTGGTTGACATATTCAGTGGCCGCATCAGGGTCTGCATATCCACCATAAAATCTTTGAAGCTCTCCCCGTAGGCTTGCTTCCTCTGTCTGACCTGGTCCGCCAGCTTCGCCATGTATCCTCGGGGCAGAAAGTAACTTTGGAAGCTGTAGATGAAGTCTCCCCAGGTCCTCCCAGTGCCGATTGTTGGCGATGAACCACTTCAAGGCTCTGCCTTGGAGCAGCTCCGGCATTGCTCGTGGGATCTGGTTTATGTCGAGACCGTAAGTCACGACTGACCACTCTACTTGCTCCAAAAATTCCAGCGGCTTGTCGTTTCCGTCGTAGCGGAAATTCCACTCCCGGACCTGCTTGGCCACCTTCGCGTAGTCCTGCGTGTGCGTCCCTGGAACTCTCCTTTCTTTCCCGGCTATTTTCCCGCTGCCGGCTTGCGATGCTCGACACATCCAAGCTCGCTATCAGGCCCTCGGCACTTGCGGTTGTGATTTTGAATTTTGGCGTGGGCATTTTTCGGAATTTCTTTCCAGGCCCATTACCAAATCGGCGATGTCTGGCTCCTCTGCCGTCTGGTCGACGAAGTCTCCCAGAGTCTTCCTCATCGAATCGACTGAGCCCTCCAATTCTATTCCCAGAACTTGACTCACCTCGTCGAAGTCCTCCTTCCTGAGATTATAAATCCAGGACTTTCCCATCTCGGAACTTTTGTTTCCTTGGTCAGGACAATCACTCTTGGGCGCCAGATGTAACGACCTGATTCTTTATTTCTGCTCGCTACGTAAACGTGCGGCTAGCTCAGAGAGGTTGTGAGTTCGTTCCACCAAATTTATATTGAGTGACCGCCCGTGACCAAAGGATAAAGCCAGAAATGATTAGGTTGGTGCTGGTTTATTGTTTCTCTACAATATAGCCTTATTGCTATTAATCGGCTGCCCGTTGTCGCCGTCTTCTGCTGCGTTGCTCTTGGCTCGCTGCTGCGCTGCTCCTGGCGTGCTGCTGCGTCGCTCCTGGCCTGCTACTGCGTTTGCTTCGGCTTGCTGCTCCGGGTGACTGAGATCGGGACTACTCCACCAAAACCCTGGATGTTATGCGAGCTTCCCTACCGGGACCGGCAAGGTGTAATCGCCTAGCAGGTGAACCGAAGTTACGCCTTATCGCCTAGCCACCTTTATCGCCTGGCTTCCGGAGTTCAGCCAGGACTTTGTCGGCAAGGTGTATCGCCTAGCAGGTAGAACAAAGTTCTCCCTTATCGCCTAGCCACATTTATCGCATGACACCGCGCAAGGACTTCCTAAGTTTGATTTTACCACGACCTAGCGCCGTTGGATCTCAGTGTTGTAGCCTCAGCCTTGTAGACTTGTCGTCGTTCGGCGTCTCGACTTTGCGATCTTGATCCTTGGGCACTTCGGTTTCGATTTACTTATTCCGCGTTCACGCACTCGCTCTGATTCTCGCACTCGTACTGTCTCGAACTGCGCTTGCGCCGTACCTTTTATAGGCGCTGTAGGTGCCGTTATTTCCCTCGGGTCCAAGGTCCACTGAGGAACCGTTAATTCACGGTGTGTCCTCTTTGGGCGGGTCCGAAGTCCGCCAATTTACGTATGACCCCGTTGCCCTTGCCGGGCGCGGGTCCAAGGTCCATCGAGGTACCGTTAATTCACGGTGTGTCCTCTTTAGGCGGGTCCGAAGTCCGCCAATTCACCGTATGACCTCGTTGCCCTTGCCATATGAGGGTCCAAGGTCCGAATGTTTCCCGTTTGACCTGGATGCCCTTCATTTCTCCGGCTTTCTCGCCTCCTCCGCTGTTGCTAGGCCGATCTCCTGCATCGGGATTGTGGGGAGTTTAAGACTCCTCACAACCTATAAAAGGACAGCGCCGCTCGGGACAGTACGAGTGCGAGAATCAGAGAGAGTGCGTGAACGCGGAATAAGTAAATCGAAACCGAAGTGCCCAAGGATCAAGATCGCAAAAGTCGAGACGCCGAACGACGACAAGTCTACAAGGCTGAGGCTACAACGCTGAGATCCAACGGTGCTAGGTCGTGGTCAAATCATACTTAGGCAGTCCTTGCGCAGTGTCAGGCGACGGAAACGGCAAGCCGCTGGAATTTTTGGAACAAGTAGAGTGGTCAGTCGTGACTTACGGTCTCGACATAAACCAGATCCCACGAACAATGCCGGAGCTGCCTCAAGGCAGTGCCTTGAAGTGGTTCATCGCCAACAATCGGCACTGGGAGACCTGGGGAGACTTCATCTACAGCTTCCAAAATTACTTTCTGCCCCGAGGATACATGGCGAAGCTGGCGGACCAGGTCAGACAGAAGGAAGCAAGCCTACGGGGAGAGCTTCAAAGATTTTATGGTGGATATGCAGACCCTGATGCGGCCACTGAATATGTCAACCAAAGAAACGCTGGAGAGGATAAAAGAGAACAGCACGCCGGCACTCAGAATGTTCGTTCGCCCATATGAATGTCGAAATTTGGATACATTGATGGCGCTGGCAGACGAATTTGAGGAGCTCGACCAGCAGAGGGAGAAATTCGAGCTGGAAAACAATCCCCGCAAGCAGCAAGGGCAGAGCCATCCAGTACCAAGGCCAAGATCAGACCAGGGTGCGGTGTGCAGGCGATGCCAGGAGGACCCGGACGCACAACCACGAAGTAACGCCGCGCGGGCCACGAACCAGCAAACAATCGCGGCGGATACGTAGCAAATCCTACCCAGGCCTGCCGCAGATGCGGGGGCCCAGACCACTGGGCGAAGGAATGCCGAAACCAACGGCTTACGTTCTGCTGGCGATGCGGAAAAATAGGAGTTCGGACGGTTCAGTGCTGTTCCGGGTCGGGAAACGCATAGCGACCCCCGCC